>SJYT01068359.1:195545-322177 GCA_006410635.1 Cephalophus harveyi | reverse complement strand
TTTTCACTCTCCTCTTTCACTTTCATCAAGAGGCTTTTTAGCTCCTCTTCACTTTCTGCCACAAGGGTGGTGTCATCTGCATATCTGAGGTTATTGATATTTCTCCCGGCAATCTTGATTCCAGCTTGTGTTTCTTCCAGTCCAGCACTATATAGTCCATGGAATTCTCCAGGCCAGAATCCTGGAGTGGGTAGTCATTCCCTTCTCCAGGGGATCTTCCAAACCCAGGGCTCCCTCATTGCAGGCAGATTCTTTACCAGCTGAGCCACTGGGAAGCCCAAGAATGCTGGAGTGGGTAGCCCATCCCTTCTCCAGTGGATCTTCCAGAACCAGGAATTGAACCAGGTCTCCTACACTGCAGGTGGATTCTTTACCAGCTAAGCTACCAAACATAGAGAATGCTATAAAACAAACGTAAGCTTCACGAATTACTACAGAGCAAAAACTCTCATAACCAGTACTTTTGTTAGAAGGCAGAATTTTGCCATCCTGCCCAGGACCCCTCTCCACTGCTCTTCCCAAATTCTACCCAGTCTTTTCCCTGTGGTTCCTGTATAGCAGGCAGATTCTTTACCACTTGCGCCCCCCGGGAAGCCCCTGCTAAGAGTATCATCATATTTCTTATATCAAGAGATGACCCATTTTTTTGTTTGTTTTCTTCAGGGTAAAAAAAGTGGCACTGGGGTACTACCTAATCACAACTCTTTTGCTTCATCTAGGAAACAGAGGGCTGGGGTCTCCTCTTATTTATAGGAAATAATAAAAACAAAGCAGCATGATTTCTAAAGGAAAGGGTTTAAGTAGGAACTTGCAAACATTACCTCCTTTTTTGTGACTATGCTTACTATTGCCTGGAAGGGGCACAGAGATCTCGGTGTATGTTGCTTAAAGAAAATAGACAATAGTCACAGTCCATTAAAATCCCATCTGCTTCCCATAAAATGGAAAAGTCATTACTGGCCGAGTCAGGGGGTCTCAGGCTCACGTGGAGGAAGCGATCACCTACCAGCTCTCCCTTTACAACCTTGCTGCTTGCAAAGGGGCAAGTCACCCCCTTATTTTTCTACCACGTCAGTGCTTTTTACACTGAACTGTGCTTCTCCCCACACAGTTGTTGGTATAAAACATTCCTAATATTATTTTGAATGGTGCTGAGAAAAATGCAGGGCCAGATGTGTGGGAATGGTATTAATTGCTGGATTTAGAAAGGAAGAGGCTGGGTGGGTGTGGAGAAGGTCACTGGGACTTAGGACTTGAATCAGACAGGGAGGGAACATGCTTCCCTGGGGCATGGGGTGTGGAAGGGAAACGGCTTAATGGAGGAAATTATTCATTGATGGCCAGGCAGTTAGAAATTCACACCAGGAAGCACAATTTGAAATATGGCTTGGTGTATCTGTCAGGATTTGTTTCATTTAACAGAACTGAAAGAAAATCCTAATAACAGTGGTTTAAAAACAATAAAGGCTAATTTATCTCTGGTGGTATGGATTCAATAGTGGGTGTGTTGATTCCATGGTTGGCAGAGACTTCTACCTTCCTGCTTTGTCATCCTTAGAATGGGGATGTCCACCCTCAAGGACACCTCGTGGTCCGAGATGGCTGCTGGAACTCTTGCCACCACCTCCAAGATTTAGGCAGGTGGAATCAGGGAAAGGTGGCGCTAGCGGTAAAGAACCTGCCTGCCAATGCAGGGGACTTAAGGGACAAGGGTTCGATCCCTGGGTTAGGATGATCCTCTGGAGATGGGCATGGCAACCCGCTCCAGTATTCTGGAGAATCCCATGGACCAAGGAGCTGGGGGGCTACAAGTCTATGGGGTCGCAAAGAGTCCAACACAACTGAAGCGACCTAGCACACACAAAAATCAGGAAAAGGTCAACAGGGTGTATATCAGCCCTTTAAGTAGCCTTCCCAGAAACAACACCCAACTTCTGCTGACATCTCAGTGGACAGGCTGAAAAGGAAGCTGGGAAATAGTCTTGAGTTTTTGGAATAAATTAGACCCTTCTGGAAAGTTAGATGGGGAGAATGACTAGGCGGGTAGGGCAACCAGCAATCTTTTCTACATGTGACGAGGCAGTCAAGTATCATTGGTTAAACATAGAGACTACAGCGTTACTTGGGTTAATGTCTGAGCTATAGATGAGTGATCAACAACAAGACACCTAACATTTCTAGATACAATTTCCTCATCTGTAAAATGAAGAAAGTAATAAAACCTCTTGCAGAGGTTTGTTGTGAGAGTCAGGTAAAAATGTTGATGTAGACTGCTCAGGACTGCGTGTTACAGTGAAAGCCCTCCAAAATGGCAGCTACTGTCGCACCTATGATTTAAGAGGCTGGGAAAGCAATATTTCTACAACTTTTATGCTTGCCCATGATAAAAAATCAAACCCCATTGAAATAAATGTATCATTCAAAAGGCATGACTGAGGGGTCTCCAAATCTGTGATGATGGCTCCTGTTCAGTGCAATCCCCACGGGACTAAATGATGCAGGCATCCTTGAATCCCTCTGTGGGAAGGCCTGACCGTTTTGAGGGACTCCCCTTGAACCTGAGTGGATGCAGGTTCTTCCATATCCCACTGCTGTCCACCTGGTAGGGACTGGAAGGACAGGTGCTGCACCGATCTTGCTCGAATGAGTTGGACTGCCATGGGAGGTTCTGTGGCTGGACAGCCTGCCTTCAGACTTATTCTACCCTTACTCCAAGAGCGAGCCCCTCACCACGTGCTCTCCTTCTATGGGGTTCTGACCATTCCGCTTAGATCTCTAGCTTCCTTACCTCTCTGCAAAGCTCTTTGGCTCCATTTCTTTGGTAGCCCTGGTCCAAGGGACCCACACTATTGAGTCAGTACTTCCCAAACTGTGTCCCAAGGAACAGTCTCAAACACTTTTCCATTAGAAAATATGTGTGAGAAACATATACTCTACACCACCTTGGGGAAGTCACACTGCACACTAACATGTTCAAGGCTCTGAGAAGTTCTGCAAAGAAATAAGTTACTATTGAACTCAACATGTCCCACTTATCAACTAAAAGACGTTGGCCCAGAGGCCAAGTTTCCTTGTTCCTGGGAGAACTTCCTAGTGAAACCCTCTTTTCAGCCAAGGAAAGGAGTTGAAGCCCATGGGCAGATCTGAGATAACCACCAATTAATTGACACCAATAAATGATACACCATTTCCTGGTGCCATTTATAGATGCTTCTTGCCTCTTTCTATTCTTTGGGATGAAAAATGAGATCATGTGAGTGAAAAGTGCTTTATAAGCCATTTAAATGCTGTGTAAATGTTAATTGTTACCAGTACAATGACTCACTCTGGCGTTCCAAACCTTTGTTCCCTGGGAAGTGTCATTTTCAGAATTATAGTTCCATAACAGAGTTGAAACCTACACACATAATAATAGCCATTTCTACCAAAGGGTCCTTTCTGTTCATGAAATAGGTAAACAATCTGTTCCTACAGAACGGAGGAAGAAAGAAGTATAGACACAACCCCCCTTGAATCCTCAGGTTACCTCCAGTCACACAAACCCCAAAGCCACCCCACCACCAAGTCCAGACACTCAGAGCCGTCTCCTGCCTGCCTGGCCACAAACCATCAGGGTCAGGCCCTCCAGGTCCCCACAGGCTCCGCAGCGACAGCCCCTGGCGTCAGACTTCACAGGAACTGCCTCCTTAGGATCCCTGTAAACCTGGGCCAGGAAACGCCAGGCGAGACCTGATTCGCCTAAGCCACTGAACAATGGACTCTTCCTTGTTTGTTTTGAGAGATTTCGGTTGGTGGCTCCTCCTTTCCTCGACACCACAGCAGTTTTCAGAGGCACACCCAGCCGCAGAGCACATCCAGGGCTGGCGCGGGCTCAAGGGCAAGGTTTAAGTTCATTTTGCTGACTTCTTTCCCGTTTCTCCTCCAGAGAAAACAGAAAAGAAAGGTCTATAGCCCAAATAAAACACCCACAACTAAAAATATTTGACTGAGCCAGACACAGAACAGCAAAAATTGTATAATTCCACTTATATAAGGTATCTAGTTCGGCGAGGCAAATTCACAGAAAGCAGGATCAACGTAAGCAGGGGCAGGCAGCAGGGAGGAACGGGGAGTGAGGGTGTGGAGAGTGTGAAGGTTTGGGGTAGGGAATGACAAAAAAGCTCTGGAGATGGACAGCTGATGAGAGCTGCATGACAATGTGCGTGTATTTAATGCCCCTAAACTGTACACTTAGCAGTTGTCAAAAATGTAAATTTTATGATACGTATATTTTGCCACAATAAAACAAACAGCAATGACTTCAATAAAATATTCGCTATGGTTCCCTGAACATGATGTCCATCCGCAGGGACAGCTCATCATCGTGTTGTGTGGCAGATGTGGTCCTGGGAAGAAGGATAAGAGGCCCCCTAGTCACCCTTCAGTCCTGGGTGAGTGAATCCCACGGGGGGGAACCCAGCCAGAGCGCCTCTGGCACCCGCGGAGCCTGTGAAGCTCTGGGACATAAGCGGGAAGGCTCATCTATGCTTTCTTGAGCAGCTTTCTGAAGTCTCAAGGCAGCCTGTAAAATTCTTTTGACAGACACTGGAAAGTCCCGGGAAGACGTCCAGGCTTCTCTTAGGACGAGAGCTCCACAAGAGGAGAGTTTGGGATCACAGAGAGTCATCTGCGAGGAGGTAGAAGGAAAACGGAGTTTACTCAGTAAAGACAGGTTTCCTAAGGTCTTTTGTTTGACCCAGGAAAAATGAGACGACAGATTGGTGGCCGAACTGTCTGAATTTCAGACAGAAGCCACTAGGTGGCGCACACACCGTAAAAAATACCCTGAGAAGAGGCAGTTTCATCAGCAAATTGAGTTTCAAGGTTCAGTTCAGAAGCAGGGCAGAGTTACAAATAAGCTACTCCTCACCGAAGCCGAAAAACAACCCCCACATCTAAACCCTTCTAGATTCAACCTAACGATGGCAGGGCTTCGGTAGTCTTGATGACAACAGGGAGGAGGGCATCGTATCTACCCGAGGATCGGCCATGACCCTTTCCTGGAGGAGACAGAGGTAATGTGAGCCCATGGACAGAGAGGTAAGGTGAGCTCCCGAGAAAGGGCCCTGTTCACAGGGGCCACTGTTTCTCCCAAGCGAGGTTAGCGGTGGCGCTTCCAGAACCCAGTGGTAGGAGCTGAAGGACGTATTCAGTCTGCTCAGCTCCTGGAGTGGGTTTTTTCCCTCCCCCTTTCAAGCCTGTATGTTCTCAGCAAGTGCTCCAGTGCTCAGGAGACCAGGACAAAGGCCAGCAGCCCGAACGCAGAGCCCTGCGCCAGGAAGACGAAGAGGGGCCAGCTCCTCTCACCACCCAGGGTCATTCTTATTTACACAAACAATTAGCAGGCACACATGCAAACCCAGCCGGGAGCAGAATGATAATGACCCAGATAATACAGCGATCCAGTACTGCAGAGAGTGGAGCAAGCAGCATGTCCCTCTTGTGCCCAAGGTAGCTTCGCTTTTCTCTCCTCCGCCACACAGCTGTGTGGGGGCAGGTCTGTTCTGAGTCAGTGCAAAGTGGCATCATTCAGTCAGTCAGTCAGAGGCCCTGATGAAGGGCCCTCCAAGGGCTTGACTCAAGGCTGGGTGAGATACGGAGGAAGGAGAAACTTCTGCCTCAGCGTCTAGGAAACTATAGTCTAGGGTTCTATTATCCATGACAGTAGCCACTAGCCACATGTGGCTATTTGTATTAAAATGAAAAGTAAAGAAAATTGAAAATTCAGCTCTTAAGCCATACATACAGCTAGTGGCTACTGGACTGGACAGGACCAAAACCATTTCCATCACTGCAGAAAGTCCTGTTACAGAGTACTGTGGCGCTGGTGGTAAAGAACCTGCTTGCCAGCGCAGGAGACACAAGGGATGGGGGCTCGATCCCTGGGCTGGGAAGATCCCCTGGAGGAGGAAATGGCAACCCACTCCAGTATTCCTGCCTGGAGAATCCCATGGACAGCCTGGCAGGCTGTCATCCATAGGGTCACAAAGAGTCAGACACAGCTGAAGCAAGTGAGCACATGTGAACAAGGAGAGACCACTTTCAGAGATGGCAATTAACCAAGAGCAAATTAACGGGAGGAAATGAAGGCTCAGGCAAGCTGTGTCTTTCAGCCAGGAAATGGTCTTCTGACTCCTACTCCAGTGCTTAGACGCATCCTGAGCATTCTCTTAACTCTAACACACGAAGTGTTTGTGTTTGGGGGTGGTGGGCGCTCAATAAGTTATTAGAATATAATTTTAAGCAATTTAGAAGCATGTTCTCTTAACCTGTAGCCTCCAGATAGGTGATTCATTTCTGGTTTCACTTCATCCATGATATTCTTCCCCACCTTCCACTTTAAAAAACTCTCTCACCGAGATTCACTCTGTGCCAGAAGCTGGGCTAAATACTGTCACATATTTCATTTAATTATCACAATTTTCTGTGAATTGGGTTAGTGGTACCTACCTAAGCATCATCCATCCATCCTTAGGCCTTCCCAGGAAAGAGATCCCATTCCCAGCTATAGCTCTAGCTCCAGAAGTGGGCCTATTTGATCCAAGAGGAATCATTTGTCATTGATAAGCTGAGGAACTCAGTTCAGTTCAGTCGCTCAGTCATGCCCGACTCTTTGTGACCCCATGAACAGCAGCATGCCAGGCTTCCCTGTCCATCACCAACTCCCAGAGTTTACCCAAACTCATGCCCACTGAGTCGGTGATGCCATCCAACTGTCTCATCCTCTGTAGTTCCCTTCTCTTCCTGCCCTCAATCTTTCCCAGCATCAGGGTCTTTTTAAACAAGTCAGCTCTTTGCATCAGGTGGCCAAAGGATTGAAGTTTCAGCTTCAATATCAGTCCTTCCAATGAACACCCAGGACTGGTCTCCTTTAGGATGGACTGGTTGGATCTCCTTGCAGTCCAAGGGACTCTCAAGAGTCTCCTCCAACACCACAGTTCAAAAGCATCCATTCTTCGGTGCTCAGCTTTCTTTATAGTCCAACTCTCACATCCATACATGAATACTGGAAAAACCATAGCCTTGACTAGATGGACCTTTGTTGACAAAGTAATGTCTCTGCTTTTCAATATGCTGTCAAGGTTGCTTATAACTTTCCTTCCAAGGAGTAAGCATCTTTTAATTTCATGGCTGCAATCACCATCTGCAGTAATTTTGGAGCCCCCCAAAATAAAGTTAGCCACTGTTTCCACTGTTTCCCCATCTATTTCCCATAAAGTGATGGGACCAGATGCATGATCTTAGTCTTCTGAATGTTGAGCTTTAAGCCAACGTTTTCACTCTCCTCTTTCACTTTCATCAAGAGGCTCTTTAGTTCTTCTTCACTTTCTCCTATAAGGGTGGTGTCATCTGCATATCTGAGGTGATTGATATTTCTCCCGGCAATCTTGATTCCAGCTTGTGCTTCATCCAGCCCAATGTTTCTCATGATGTACTCTACATATAAGTTAAATAAGCAGGGTGACAATATACAGCCTTGATGTACTCCTTTTCCTATTTGGAACCAGTCTGTTGTTCCATGTCCAGTTCTAACTGTTGCTTCCTGACTTGCCTACAGGTTTCTCAAGAGGCAGGTCAGGTGGTCTGGTATTCCCATCTCTTTCAGAATTTTCCACAGTTTATTGTGATCCACATAGTCAAAGGCTTTGGCATAGTCAATAAAGCAGAAATAGATGTTTTTCTGGAACTCTTGCTTTTTCCATGATCCAGCGGATGCTGGCAATTTGATCTCTGGTTCCTCTGCCTTTTCTAAAACCAGCCTGAACATCTGGAAGTTCACGGTTCATGTATTGCTAAAGCCTGGCTTGGAGAATTTTGAGCATTACTTTGCTAGTGTGTGAGAAGAGTGCAATTGTGGGGTAGTTTGAGTATTCTTTGGCATTGCCTTTCTTTGGGATTAGAATGAAAACTGACCTTTTCCAGTCCTGTGGCCACTGCTGAGTTGTCCAAACTTGCTGGCATATTGAGTGCAGTACTTTCAAAGCATCATCTTTTAGGATTTGAAGTAGCTTAACTCGAATTCCATCACCTCCACTAGCTTTGTTCATAGTGATGCTTCCTAAGGCCCACTTGACTACACATTTCAGGATGTTTGGCTCTAGGTGAGTGATCACACCATCGTGATTATCTCAGCTCTTAGCCAATCAGGGTATGGCATCCTTGTTGCCATAGCAATTAGTTAAGAAATGGCATGTGACTTCTTTGAGCCAATAGGAAACAAGAGGAAGTTAAGTGCTTCTGGGAAAGAAATTTGCTTTCTCCTAAGGGAGAGTGACTGGAGGAGAGAGTCTCTTTCTCCTGAACTTGTGTATGCATAAAAGGCCTGGAACTGCTGCAGCCCTTTCTTTACTGCTGACATGTGCTAGGGCAGGGAGCCCAGATACAGAGAAAGAGAGAAGGCCCAGATTCAGCTGCTGCTGGTCCTCTGCAATGTCAGCCACTGAGCCCCTCCATTATTTGAACACTGAGTTAGACTTTCTGTGACTTGTAGCCCAAGAACCTCAATTGATAGCCCCATTCTGCAGATAAAGAAACTCAGGCTAAAAGAACTTCAATAACTTGCCCAGTCTGCTAGCTAGTAAAAGGGGGAAACAGGACAGAAACATAGATGTTCTTGATGCCAAAACACATGCTCTCTTGTTTCTATCATACTGCCTTTTCCCTTCATGAACTGTATCTGTATTTCAAAGATCTTGGGGAGAAACTGACAAGATAACCAAGAAATGACACCTTTAGGGATGTAAGAAAAGTATTTTACCTTGGATATTACCTGAGTTTGTTCTGGTTGGCTGGGTTTTGTAGGCACATGAAAACCATATGTGGACTTTAAAAACTCACTGGCAGCTCCACTTTGTGGTCTTTTCTATATATAAATCTTTCTGAGTGCCCTTAGAAAACACTTTTTGATCTTTTTTTTTTTTTTTTCCTAGAATGGGTGGGAAGCTTCTAAAGAGAACTGCTGAAGTTTATGCCTTTCACATCCACTGAATTAAATAGATACTTTGGCCCCTGCCAAAGATGCAGCAAACTGAGCTCGGTGGCAGTCAGGCCTCACTCTACCCTCTGCTTTTTGTTTATCAAGCGAGTAAATACAGGGAGCTTGCTGGTGAGCCCTTGGAGCTTGCCTTAGCACCCTTTGATGTTGGAAAGCTATAGTCATAGACCTAGAGACCCGTTTCAATATTTCTGGATTCATTCAACACTCTGGAGAGAGGGAGCAATCATTTCCTTCTCTGTCTCCTTGCCACTCTCTTGTGTCTCTTGGCTCTCTCCTCCAATGTTGCACTTGACCTTACCATTTAATGAAGGTCATTCTCCCTGCAAATATCACATTAAACATATCAGGAACTGATCAACTGAGAGATTTCCGAGCAGAAAGGTCACAGCTAAAGGCATCATTTTCTCTGCTCCCCTTGGCAATAGCACTGGAGGAGGGGCCTTGGTGAAGGCAGAAGGTATCATAAAGATGCCTTGTAACATGTGGGATTAGCTGTCAAGGCATGCCTGCTGTTGCACGAAACAGGGGCTCTAACCTAAACCGTGCTGCCATGGAGAATTTTTGTCTGTCCTTTGGTAGAAGGGGCAGTTCACATCAAAAGCCAACGACCTGAAAAAATTGCTTCTTTTGATGATTTGGCCTAATGACCAACTTATTAGACATCTAAAATTGCAAGTTTTCCCTACTCTCCTTGAGTTTTCCATCCCAGAAACACTTCCTGTTTATGAAAGAACCACGTGGGCTGGACTTTTCTCCAAATAAAAGATGAGGGGCTAGCAACTACATCCTAAGTGCGTAACAAGTCACTGGGTGGTTCTGAACAGGATGAATTGTCCCCAAAGATGTGAGGTCTTCTTGGTCTTCCTGCTTCCTCTCTTGGTACTTCCTTGCTCTCTAGCTTCATGCATCTGGTCCCATTCTTATTTTCAGCCAGGTCCCTACTTTCAACATCAGCCTTGCCCTGCAGGTAGAACCCAGCACATGGGCCAAATGGGGATAAACGTCATCCCAAAGGTCTACAAAGAGGGGCTGGCTTGATCCCCAGCAGGTGTGAGGTAGCCGGCACCTGCAGTGCAGCCGCAGGGCGCCTGGCCCCACAGGGATGGGGCACGAGCAAGGCCCCTCGAATGTGTTCAGGTTGAACCGGGGTGCTTGGATGAAGTGAGAGCAGTGGCAGACAGGGCAGAGGAAGTGAGGGGAGTGTCTGCGAGCACAGGTGCTGGAGTCAGACAGACCTGGGTTTAAAACCTGGCTCATCCACTCACTACATGTGGGGTTTGATCAAGTTACTGAACTTCTCAGAGGTTTAGTTTTCTCATCCTTTACAAAGTAATTGTTTAGGATGATTTGAAAGAATGCAAGCATCCATAGAGACAAAGTAGATTAGGGGCTGGGGAGGGGAATGGGGGTGAGTGCTAAAAGTCATGGGGTGATGCACACAGCAATTCTTTTTTGGGAGGATGAAAATATTCTGTAGATTGTGGTGATGGCTGTACAACTGTATAAATATGCTAAAACTCACTGAATTATATACTTCAAAATGTTGAAATTTATGGTATGTGGATTATATCTCAATTTTTTTTAATGGGAAAAAAGGAAAACAGAAAACAGCACAGCTTTCTGTCCAGAATCCCACTGTCATTAATGGTAGTGAAAGTTATATTCTTACTCCAATTACAGTAGTAACAGACAGAATAGGCTCACTCTTAATGCATTAAGTCCTGTTGCCAGGAATACAAAAAAAGAGCAGGCAGTTTCCTAGAAAGTCCATTTAATTTGAAGACTTAGGGGGGAAAGTTATAATTTGGCCTGTAAATAATTAACATATTTTATATTAAACAAATAAATGTAGAATGTAAAGTTTGGAAGATGCAGAAAGACCTATAACTTTAAATACCTTGCTAGCTTGAGAAGAACCCTAGTGTCCATATATACCCTCATCCGCCATAAAGCTTACTTCTTTGAACAACTTTGGGTGGAGTTTGCAGGGTCAGACCTTTATGGGGCTGGGGGCAGGGGGAGTTTGCATTAACTGCTGAGAATCTGAGGCTCTGGGGCAACTTGGCTCCAGGCATTGATATCCTTCACCAGCAGTCTCAATGGGGACTTCTCAGACCATGCACTCTAGGGAGGTTGGTCTGCCTCTGAAGCTGCTACAACCTTCTTCTTCCTCACCTCAGGACTCCGAATATTGAACAGAGGACTGGAAGGGAGAAACTGACAAACCCATGGGCCTCTAAGCTTTGGGCAACACCAACTCAGGGATGTTTGGGAGAACAAGGACCACGCCAAGGACTGGGTTCCTCCACCCCAACCACCACACATAAGAGGTGGGCAGGGTACAAGATGGCATCTGCTGGCCACAGAGACCTCCAGGCTTGTGCATCTTCCTGTGACTGACCAGTACATTGGATTGTTGTGTTTTTCATTTTCACTCCACAAATACCCTAAGTACTCACCCCAGCCCCCAGTAAGAGATCTCACCCTGCAAGTACACCCCCAGCAGCCTCAGTCTCCCACTCTAAAGCAACTCTGATGTGAATGGGGGCAAGAGTATGAAACAGGAACTGTACTGACTCTACAATGAAGAGACTCCAACAAAAATGATGTCTTAAGTAATGGTAAAATAAATAAATAAATAAATAAATAATGAGGAGCAGATTTTGAGTCTGGTTCCAAAACATGATAACTAGGCACCATTTCAACCTAAGAAAAACTCAGTGATTCTGGGATTGAGACTGAGCCATATCAGCCTTCCGGAAAAGATTACTAAAAGGCAACTGTGATTACTGGGGGGGATTTGGGTGGAGTCCCGTCTGCTCCCTCAGCACTGAGTGATCTTTTGAGATACTGTCTGGCTTTGTGGTTCTGCTCGTCAGCTGGAAACTCATTTTGCCAGCATTCACTGGAGAACAGAATTTAGAATAAGGCCTCATTGGACTTCATCCTAGGGGTTTCAGTCCCTGCAGATCTAAATTTCCTGAGATAAGACTATGGCATTGTTCCAGAACATGGCCCCGAGGTTGGCGCTCCAACCTGTGATCTTAGCTTAATACTCTGTGGGGTGTGTGTATGTGTGTGTACACGTGGTTGAGTGTGTGTGTGGGGGGGAGGTGGGTGTGAAGAAGGTGCTTGTGGTGGGGCGAGTGTGTTTGTGGTGGGGCGAGTGTGTTTGGGGTGGGCTGAGTGTGTGGTAGGGTGAGTGTGTTCGTGGTGGGGCGAGTGTGTTTGTGGTGAGGTGTGAGAGAGAAGAGGAAACGCTCAGCTGGCTGCAGGTAACACTCTCACTGTATAAGCTGTATTTGGACCAGGGGCTTCTCCTTTAAGCTTTTACCGGGGACTGGGCCTCAGAATTGCTCCGTTCAATTTTCCTCTCCTCTCCTTTTGCTCCTTGTTAAATGCCAGTTCAGGTGTCTGCCTGCCTCAGAGGACCAGGCCTTACGCAGACTAGCAGTCCCGGCCTCAAGCGATTAGGGACTGTGGCTCTTCGGGACATAGCTCATCCTGGGAGTTCTGTTCCCGAGCTCTAGATTCCTTGTTCACTTGGCCAAGTCCACCTGTTTCTGTCCCAGGTCCCTCTTGTCCTGATTTCCAAGATGTTCTCATTCTCCTACGCCTGTTCCGCAGCACCCACTGGTCAGGCAGCTTTCCTACCACCTGCCCCACAGCCACACAAGGGAGCGGCTGCCCGGCTCTGTGGATCCCCTCAGCTCTGCCTCCGGCTTCCTCTGCTCCACCCCCAAGCCTTTGCTCTTTGTTTCTGGCAGAACCATTCAGCATCTCCTGTTCACCCACTCGCTGCTCAGGAGCGCTGACTCGTCACAAGGTATCAGTAGATCCCCCTCCCTGAGGTCTGCAGGGGAAGGATCTTGTGGGCAGGCACATGGGAAGAGAGGACAGGTGGCTTGGAGCGTGCTGATGAATTACACAGGGACAGTGCCAGCTACAGTCATACGAGGCAGGTGCTGTTCAGCCCTGCCCAGTGCCTCCCAAGCCTGGCACAGAGAAGGGCCCCCTGCGGGTGGGTGCCTGGCTGAAGGCAGAGGAGGGAAGGAGCCATGGGCTTCTCAGATCATGACAGCTGCCTTGGACGGGACCTGAAGCTGGCTTTGGAGCTGGGTTCTGGCGTCTCTTTCCTGAGACTGGAACTGGAGACCAAGGAAAGCAGGAGCTCGAGCTGGCCTAGCCCTTCAGGTGTCCATGGCTGGTATCTGGCGCGCTCTCTGCCTCACCAGTCATGCTGGGCTAGAGTACTCTGATGGTGCTTTTATGTCACACAGTCCAGTGTACATGACATTAACCACAAAAACCTTGACCCTGAGTGTCCAGACTACAACTCTAACCATCCTGTGAGGCAGATCTGATGGGTCCCTGAACACTGACCTGGCGACACAGGAGACCCACCTGGCTCCCTGTCCTCATACCCGACCCACGGAGAACTCTGGAGGCAGAGCGCCCGTGCTCTATTGCCAGCTCCTCCTCGCACTTGCCGTGTGCTCTCAGGCAGCTTATCACCTCTCTGTGCCCCAGTTGTCTACCAAGTGGGATATATTTAACGCTGGGATAGTGATAACTGTGCAATGGGGATTAGTGAGTGAATAACAGGATGTGTTGCAAACGGGCCTTAGAACATGCCAGCTGTTACTGTTGACGGTGGAAGTGCCATCGTGGCCACACTTGTCCCAGCCCGGCTGCAGGAAAAGCCCACCGCGTGTGATGTTCTAGGGCCGGGATCCCTGCTGCTCGCTGGGAGCCAGCTAACCGACAGTGAGATGTGATCCTTGCCACGAACAAACACGGGACTTGCTACCTGCTGAACTGTGGCCAGTTCCCCAAAGAACTGTGTCTTTCCCCAGAGACATCCACCCTGGCTCTGTCCCTCTTGAGACTGAGAGTGGCATTCCTTTTGGAGGGCAGAACCCTGCTGGCTTGGGGTGGCTGTCCCTCACCCAGCCTCCCACCGAGGTCCTGGCTGGGGCTAGGGAACCAAGCACCAATTGCTGGGTGTATGTAGACCGTCTCCCACAGCCTGGCCATGGGTGGCCCCTGATGGACACCAGGTGGTAAGGTCCAAGTGGCAGATCAGCCTGGCACTGGGAAGGAACCCACTAGCCTGGCCTGGGGGGCAGAGAGGACACCTCACAAGGATGAATGGGGTCCCATTCTTCACTCTAAGAAACCAGGGGCTTGGCAGAGGAGTCCAGGCACTGCCCCCAGCGCACAGCTCATGGACGCCGTTTGGCAGCATGGGGCATACCTGAGCAAGTGAGACTGTGTGGCTGAGGTGTTTCTCTGCAGGCTGGCTCCCCTGAACAGCCCCTGGACTGTCAGCAGGAAGCTGCTGGGGGACCCCAGTCTTCAGAGGAGGGCTCAGGATTCACTCAGTGTAAGTCCAGCTTCCAGAAATGAAGCTCACCCTGGGGCAGGGAGGCCGGAACTGTAGGACCGCCCAGCAAAGCTGTCCTCGGCAGATCTGATGGGAGAGGAGCTGGTGAGGACCGAGGGCCGCCCTTTAAACCATAAGGAATTACACACCTCACGCTCTGTTGGTGGGGCCAATGGACAAGGGGGATTAAACACCTGTTAATAGTACCTGTGTATAATGAGATGTAAAATTAGAGATGAGGAGTCTGTGTAAATGATTATTTGCTGTTACTGTTTTAAAACTGGTCAACACTGTATCTAAATCCTTTGTGGTTTGTCTGTATGATGTCACTTTACACAGAATTAAAATAAAAAAAAAAAAACAAACACCTGTGAGGAGCCACGTTACTCCACCAGTCAAATCACAGAGGCCTGCGTGGTTAGCCTGGCCTCCGTCAGCTGGACACTCATTGGTTTCCAAGATTGGAGAACATCTGTTGCCCTCGTTTGACCTGTCTCCTTTAGACATGCCACAGAGAAGATTTGTAATAGTTATTTGCAAAAGCAGGTGGGGCGCTTTGAAGAGAAGCCTCCTATAAACAGAAACCACGGGGAGCAGGGTGCTCTGCCCTGAGGCTGAGACCATCCCCACCTGCCAGGCTCTGCCGCGTCAGCACGGCTCTGCCTCTCCCAGGGCAGCGCCCTTCGAGGTCGTGCAGAGGGGAACACGAAGCCCAGCACTGTGGTCAGAAGACTGAAATGGAGCCCCAGTTGGACCATGTGACCTTGGCTAAGTCACTCAGTTTTCTTCCCCTGAGCCTTATTCTATTCTCTGTGAGATGTAGGGAAGCAGAACTATTTGCTTAAAAAATATATTGACTCATGTTGGTGGAAAAAACCCATAGAAAGGTCTGATTTCAGGCATGGCTTCATGGAGGGCCCTACGGATGTTACTAGGTTTTGCCCCCTGGTCTTGATTCCCCTGTATTGGCCCTGGTTCTGGATCCATGTGGCAGCTCTGGCCTCAGCCTTACACCATTACAACACATGGGGCAGCAAAGGAAAGTGTGCACCCACAGCTTTCTGTCCTGGCAAAGCCCAGGGATTCCCTCCTCCTTAATCTGGTTAAGTCGTGTGCCCACCCTGAACCAAGCAGTGTGGCCAGGGCGCTGAACGCACAGATTGACATCACTCACTCACCGACTGTTTGGAAATAAAAAAAGTGAGTATTAGTAGCTCAGTCATGTCTGACTCTTTGCGACCGCATGGACTGTAGCCCTGCAGGCTCCTCTGTCCATGGGATTCTCCAGGCAAGAATACTGGGGTGTGCAGTCATTCCCTTCTCCAGGGGATCTTCCCCACCCAGGCGTTGAACCCAGGTGTCCTGCATTGTAGACAGATTTTTTTTTTACAGTCTGAGCCACCAAGGAAGCCCCATGTAGTGTTTATTGATCACTAACTACACGCCAGGCACTACTGCATATGGGTCGCATATACAATACTGGGGGCACAGTAGGGACAAGACAGATCGGATCCCTGACGTGTTGGGGCTAACTTACTAGTAGAAAAGAAAACAAATACATTGTGTAAGATTAATCAGAATTAAGAAATGACAAGAATTAATGGAAAAAACATTCAGAAAATGAAGATCATGGCATCTGGTCCCGTCACTTCATGGGAAATAGATGGGGAAACAATGGAAACAGTGTCAGACTTTATTTTTTCTGGGCTCCAAAATCACTGCAGATGGTGACTGGAGCCATGAAATTAAAAGACGCTTACTCTTTGGAAGAAAAGTTTTGACCAACCTAGATAGCATATTCAAAAACAGAGACGTTACTTTGCCGACTAAGGTCCGTCTTGTCAAGGCTATGGTTTTTCCTGTGGTCATGTATGGATGTGAAAGTTGGACTGTGAAGAAGGCTGAGTGCCAAAGAACTGATGCTTTTGAACTGTGGTGTTGGAGAAGACTCTTGAGAGTCCCTTGGACTGCAAGGAGATCCAACCAGTCCATTCTGAAGGAGATCGACCCTGGGATTTCTTTGGAAGGAATGATGCTAAAGCTGAAACTCCAGTACTTTGGCCACCTCATGCGAAGAGTTGACTCATTGGAAGAGACTCTGATGCTGCGAGGGATTGGGGGCAGGAGGAGAAGGGGACGACAGAGGATGAGATGGCTGGATGGCATCACTGACTCGATGGGCATGAGTCTGAGTGAACTCCGGGAGTTGGTGGTGGACAGGGAGGCCTGGTGTGCTGCGATTCATGGGGTTGCAAAGGGTCGGACACAACTGAGCGACTGAACTGAACTGAATGGAAAAAACCCACCAACAAAAGCATATTAAGAATGAAGAGAGTGATGTGGGGTGACAGCAGAGCGTGATTTTAGATGAGATACTCAAGGAAGGAGGTAGCATTTGAGAAGCGGCCTGAATGAAAGGAGAACAGAGGCTGTGTGAAGACCTGGGCAGAAGGTGCAAGTGCAGAGGCTGTGAGGCAGAAAAAGCCAGGCTTATTAAGGAAGAGCCACGGAGGCCAGTGTGGTCTGAGCAGTGTGGGCCGAGCAGACAAGGAGAGAAGGTGGAGAAGTGGCCACAAGATGCTGGCCCTGCAGGCCAAGGGAAGGAGATGGAATTTTATTCTGATCATGGTGGTGAGACTGGAGGCTTTTCAAAAGGAAAGAGACATGAGTTATGTTTGATCAAGATTTCCACGTACAAATGGTCAACATGCACATGAAAAGTTGCTCAAGATCACTAACCATTAGTGAAATGCACATCAAATCCACAAGGAGCTATCACCTCACTGCTGTTAGGATGGCTTTTGTCAAAGATAAGAGATAACAAATGTTGGTGAGGATGTGGAGAAAAGGGAACCCTTATATGCTATTGGCAGAATGTAAATTGGTGCAGTCATTACAGAAAAGAGTACGACAGTTCCTCAAAAAATTTAAAAATTGGACTAACATGATCCAGCAATTTCATTCCTGGGCGTATATACAAAGGCATTGAAATCAGTGTCTAGAAGGGATATATGCCCTCCCTTGTTTATTGCAGCATTGTTTCCAATAGCTAAGATTTGGAAACAACCTGAATCCATCAACAGATGAGTCAATAAAGAAAATGTGGTGTATATATACAAGGAAATATTATTCAACCAAGAAAAAGAAGGAAATCCCGACATTTGTGACAATATATATAGACTTTGAGTGCTTTATGCTAAGTGAACTAAGTCAGACAAAGACAAAACCTGAATGATCTCACTTATATGTTGAATCTAAAAAAGCTAAAAAACAGTAGAATGGTGGTTACCAGGTGCTGGGGGTGGAGAAATTGAAGAGCTGTTTTTTAAGGGTAGAAACTTATAACTGGTAGATAAATAAGTTATGGAGATTGAATATACAACCTGGTGATTATGGTCAATAATACTGTATTATAAACTTCAAAGTGACTTATAGACTAAATCTTAATGATTCTGAACACAAAATAGAAATGATAAATATGTAACAGGACAAAATGTTAGTAAGGTTACGGTAATAATCAAAATACAATATTTCAATGTATGAAGCAAACATGGAAGCCTTAAAGGTATACAACGTCATATGTCAATTATATCTGAGTTTTTAAGTTTTTTTAAAAAATGAAAGACATACACAACAGGTGACAGCAACAACCACAGATTCCATTGCTCTCATGTGGAAAGGGCAGGGTGAGGGGGAAGCAGGCACGGACAACAGCAGCTGGCACGGGAGGCAGAACTGGGGAGAGGCGGCTGGACTCAGGATACATTTTAAGTTAGGGGTCCATCCCTGGAAGATCCTCACAACCTTCCCAAGTGGAGATTAGGGGTTGTTGTCAGAAGAGGTGGTGAAAAATGCTGGTGGACAAAGATCAATAACTTTCCATTACTTCCACCATTTGCAGTTTCATGAAGTTTTTCCTCTAGAGATATATTTTCACCACCGTCAGCTTTTTCTGGGTTGGGGACTGTATCTCCAATCTCATTTCCTACCTCTAAGACCTAGAATCACTGCAAGGGATTTTAGAGATGGTATGGTCCAACCCCAGTCTGTTCACAGATGAGATTCCCAAGTCTTTGAAAAATTCTGGGATTGTACAAAGTCCCCCCAAGCCAATCAGGGCTGGAACTGGGCCGCAGCTCTGATTTCCAATGCTGGCTTTATTCATAGAGCAAAGGCTCAATTTGGGATGCTGCCAAAGACTTGTGGGGTGATGGGAGAGGGTTTAACCTTCCAACAGTCTCCATTAGCATCCCCCAAATAACCAGCAAGCTCAATAAACAAGGACCCCACCACTGACCACAAAGCTACCCTCAAGGATCCCATACAGGAATCCTGGAGCCATGCCCATGCTCAGTCACCAGCTCCTCATCAGCAACTCGAATGAGAGTCAAGAGTCCAGACCATAAAAGGCAGGCACGCAGATGGGAAACACCAGGGTAGTGCCTTATGTTCTTTTTTAGAGGAAACTATATTTGAAGTACAGGCTTGATAGTCCTGCTGGGAAAGCTGCCAGCGGACAGGTCATTGCTTCAGAGCTGAGGGACACACATTAGCCTCTGAGCAGAGCTGCAGTTCTGCAGTCTATAAAGCAAGAGGCACAGGCTGCTCTCCCGGACAGAACAGCTCAGGTGGGAGGACTGTGTGGAATTCTCTCCCGACGCTCAGCGCGCTGGCTGGTCTCTCCGCGGGAGAGGGAGCCGGGGGCCAAACTGCTTTGCACTTATGACCCAGCACGCTGCCTGACACTCAGGGGAAGACTGATATATGCTTGGTAAAGGCAGGGCCAGAGTGGCCGCATCCCATCTGGGCTGTATCCTGAGTGACCGGAGGAGCGCTGCCTGTCACGAGGGTGGAGATGGGTTGAGCAATCTGTGGCTCTCACCACAGCAGCGCAGTGGAGCTCCCCCCGGCCCCCCTCCCCTCCCCTCAGTCTGTGGTTTTAATTTTCTTCTAAGAAAAATAATCCAGCTTCTCTTTAATCAGTAACCATGATGGTCGGGAGAAGCTGTCACAGAGCCAATGGGAGCGGTTCCTGTGTTTAATCATGAGAATGGCCCAGCTGTCTTCTCTGAGGAGGGCAGGGAAGTGGCGCCTTGGATGGCTCTCCATCCTCGCCCAGTGACCACCCTCATTTCGGTGGGGAGCCAGCTGGCTGTCTCAGGGGATGGACAAGGGGCATAAATACTCGTCCGTGAGCTCCCTGCGGAGAAGGCAATGGCACCCCACTCCAGGACTCTTCCCTGGAGAATCCCATGGACGGAGGAGCCTGCTGGGCTGCCGTCTATGGGGTCGCACAGAGTTGGACACGACTGACGTGCCTTAGCAGCAGCAGCAGCAGCAGCGAGCTCCCTGGGAGAGTGGCGAGTTTTAACTGAACATCTCTCCAGATGATACAGGTGAGAAGAGCAGTGTCTCTGGCGAAGGCAGAGGAGTGGGAGGGAGAGAGCGCCCGGCCACAGGACCCTACTGCCTTCCTGGACTGATCAAGGCCGTCCTTTCTCATGGGCCAGGTGGTGCCCGCCAGCAAAACCAAACGCGTATCACAGTGGAGCAGGGGAGCTCATGGTGAGGGTGTGGCGGGGGGAGGGTGAGAAGAGGCTGCTGTGGTGCAATTTCAGGGAGATGGAGCAAGTGAGGGGTGACTGGGGTCCTGACTCCCTATTCTGACCTTAGCAAAGAAGGGATGGGGGTCCCCAACACACAGAGCTATTTTCTGCTTCTGACCTTAAACAGGGGGTCCCCCTGCAGGGTGGCACAGTCAGTAGGCTTCAGGATAATGCTGAGAGCACCCTCACCAACAAGGAGGGACACGGAGTGCTCAAGCTTGAGCCGAAGATGCTTCCTCCGAAGATGGCACCAGAAAGGGGTGCAGTCCTGCTCGAACCTTCCTTCCCTGTCATTCTGCCCCATCAGCCCAGCCAGTGTTGACCCGGCTCCTGGGCTCCTCCAGGCATCTCAGCCCTCCCCCCAGTGCCATGTGGAGACCGAGGACATCCTCCCGCGCTTCTTGTGTATGTTCCTATGTTTTAATTTACAATTTTCCTCTCTTCTTCTCTCAGTGGCAGGTGAAGAGCTGGCTTACATCTCCTCCACAACCTGCCGCCTCCTTTCCCCTGCACCAGGGTAAGTTCTGTGAAGCAGTACAGCTCTGGCTCCCCAGCCCCATGTGCTCTAGAAGAGGCTGCCCCTCTTTCCTCTCTGCACACACACAGGGAGCAGACATATTTTTCTAACCATTCTGTATTCAGCATTCTCCTTCCCTCAAAACTTCAGCTCCCAGAATATGTGTGTGAGTGTGTGTGTGTTGGCCAAAATTTGCCCACCTTAAAACAAATCATCTCTAACATTTGCATCATGTTTCACATTTCCTTCTGAAATCCCACGGGCACCCTAGTGAAGTCTCACCCTAGAAAGGTGTTAAGATCACTGAAGGCTTTTTAGAGTGCAGACTGAAATGTCTAGAGCTAACAGTACCCCAGACCTGGAGCACAAAGGCCCTTTTTCCTGAAGGAGGGCAGCTACTATCATTTTAGCCTCATACACACAACGTAAAAAATGCCAGCTGTCTCTGGTAACCACTCACATCAGAGGTACCTCTGTGGCCTTCCCTTTGCAGATCACTTTAATTGCAGGCACCAATGCCTACGGGGGGTACGGTGCAGACTGGGAACCTTGGATTTCAGTAAAGTCCAAACTGTTTTGAAACCCAAATACAGTCAACCCTCAATTATCCACGCCAAGGAAAGGGAGCGTGGATAATCCCGAACAGCAGATGATTAAAAAATCATTTCTTTTGGCTTTGGGGAAGTGCCATATGCTATTTGCAACAGAGCAGGAAAATTTCCTCTCTAGTTGTGTTTTGCTCAGATTAATGTTGCATTGTGCTTGCATTTCTCCTCACACGCCAGCTGACAGCAGAGGCGGTGAGACACAGGAGCCTGCGGAAGCGAGGTGAGTGGCAGGGGAAGCCAGCGGCCAGGGAAGAAGGGTAAGGCCCAGGTACTGATGAAGAATCAAAGGCTCTGGGTCTCCTCTCTCAACTTGAAATGGAATGGGGGAGGAGAAGAAGGAAAAAGAAGAAAAGGAAACAAATTAAAAAACCCTAAACAGAGAGACCAGATAGAAGAGAGCAGAGCCTCCTGGGGCATCACCTTACTCCCATCAAGTTTTCCCAACGCACTCTTTATGATCCCGTGACATGAACCATCTCCTTAGAACACCTGGTCTGCTCTGTCTACGGATCACAGTCAGTGCTCTCTGACTCCTTGCCCTTGTTTCTGTTGTACCACCTGCCTGAAATGCCCTTTTCCTCTTGTGTCCTATCCACATTTCAGCCCCCTTTCAAAACCTAGCCAATTCCCCACGTTTCCTTTTCCAATCATATCCATCAGAAGCAACGTCCTTCCTTCTTTCTTCCACCCCTCTGCTGAATGCCAATGACACAGTCTTTTCTCTCTCAGCATACATGGGGTATAAGCTCTGTGAGGACAGGGAGAAATGCTATGATAGATTTCTGATGGGCGTGGTATTCCCTTTAAAACCTGGCAGTGTTTGGTACATGGCAGGCTCCCCTACCTAGAGATGGACAGACTAAACCCTGCAGAAGGAGTGAAGACACTAAACCCATGGTTTCAAACTTGAGCTGAGTTAGGCTTTCCTGTGGGACCTGGTCTCCCAGGGTCTGTTCCCAAAGATGATGCTTCAGTAGGCTGGGGAAACTTGGAGTCAGGCGTTTGCTACAAGTGCTCAGGTGATTTCAACCACTGAAAAGTCAGTTATAAAACACCCAAATCAGCGACTTCCCCGGTGGTCCAGTGGCTGAGACTCCCTACTTCCAATGCAGGGACCTAGGTTCAATCCCTCGCCAGAGGTCCCACACGACACAACGAAAGATCTCACATGCTGCAACAAATATTGAAGATCCCATGTGCCATAACTAAGACCTAATGCAACCAAATAATAAATAAATACTAAAAGAAAAGAAAACACACAAATCATCAATGCCTACACACTCAACAACTTTCATCCTTGTGTACCATTCACTTAGGTGAAACCTAAAGTGAGAGTTGGACTGTGAAGAAAGCTGAGCACCGAAGAATTGATGCTTTTGAACTGTGGTGTTGGAGAAGACTCTTGAGGGTCCCTTGGACTGCAAGGAGATCCAACCAGTCCATCCTAAAGGAGATCAGTCCTGGGTGTTCATTCAAAGGACTGATATTGAAGCTGAAACTCCAGTACTTTGGCCACCTCATGCAAAGAGTTGACTCATTGGAAAAGACCCTGATGCTGGGAAGGAACAGGGGCAGGAGGAGAAGAGGACGACAGAGGATGAGATGGCTGGATGGCATCACTGACTCGATGCACATGAGTCTGGGTAAACTGGAGTTGGTGATGGACAGGGAGGCCTGGCGTGCTGTGATTCATGGGGTTGCAAAGAGTTGGACACGACTGAGTGACTGAACTGGAACTGGAAAGGTTAAAAAACAAAGACGCTGAGAAATGCACTAGGGTTATTACTGTTATCTCTCATACTTCTTAAGGCTGACTTCAGCATTTTCTTAAGTGAAAATAACTGTAAAGAGTAGAGGTTAAAATAGCACAGAGATTTACAACACATTCTCCATATTTCCTGGAGAAGGCAATGGCACCCCACTCCAGTACTCTTGCCTGGAAAATCCCATGAACAGAGGAGCCTGGTAGGCTGCAGTCCATGGAGTCATGAAGAGGTGGACACGACTGAGCGACTTCACTTTCATGCATTGGAGAAGAAAATGGCAACCCACTCCAGTGTTCTTGCCTGGAGAATCCCAGGGATGGGGGAGCCTGGTGGACTTCCATCTATGGGGTCGCACAGAGTCGGACATGACTGAAGTGACTTAGTAGCAGCAGCAGCAGCTCCATATTTCCGTGAGCTGAAGCAGCACATTTTTGCATCTTTGACGTCAGCGTACGGCTTACAGGCCGCTTTGGTGTCCAGCACTGCCTGTCCACACACTAACTTGGTCCTCGCTCTTCACTCCACCATTATGCCAATGAATTATATGCATTGCTGGCACTACACTACACTACACATGTTGAGTCTCACTGCCGTTTAAATAATTTCAAGGAGATTATACTATCATTTGGTATTGAAATGAGAAATTGTTGTATACACAGAAGGCCATGAAAACAGCAGCAGGGCATAAATTTGATATTAGCGAAACAAGTATTTACTGGAGGAACAACCACACTTCCTCATTTTCTTGCAAAGAAGCAACCCATTGAAACGATTGCTTTATAGCTTCACTTCTCAAATCAACTGGTACCAATTGTGTTGGCCTCACCTGGGACCACGAGAAAACTGCAGAATCTCAGGCCTATCTCAGACCTACTACACACTGGCTTTTGACAAGATTCCCAGGTGACTTGTATGAATATGAAAGTTTGAGAAGCAGAGTATTATAGGACTTAAGGAAGATATCCATAGGTAGATAAAGCTGAGTTATGTTTAGTTCCTGAGATACGCACAGGAAGATTACCTATCACATGCTAGGCAAGAAAGCTTGCAAAGAGATGTCAGTGACTTAGAAGAAGATATGGGATATTATGAGAGACCATATCATCAGTTCACTTGAAAGCCCAGAGGACATAAATGTTTGGGAAAATACACAGATCAGTGACTAAAGTGTGATTCAGAAGAGTTAGGTGAACATGAACAAGATTTGCAAAACATGTCAACCAACTTTTCCACTGTTCTTAGACAAGCGTAAGAGTGACACATGGTAACAATACATGTTTAATCTTAAGGGGCTCTTTCAAAAAAGAAAAAAATTATATGAGCAAAGAAAGCATTTTATCACAGTTTAATAAGGAACACTTTTCCTTCATAATACATAATATGGTGTATCCTACAACCAAAGGCATCTCAGATTTCATGAGATATAACTGAAAGTCCCACACACTTTACCAAATTGCTTTCTCAGAGTTTAAATTTCAGCAATCATTGCTTCACTATGATGCTTCCTAACACTGATAGTTTTTTACATAGAAAATAAAGTTTTGAGTTTGTTAATTCTGCTTTTTAAGTTTTACACTTTTTAGGTCCTCCAACTCCATGGTTTTAATCTCCTCCTATGAAAAACAGCTCGTCAGCTCTAGTCACCATACTTTAGAATTTAGAAAGTTAAATAAGAATGGAAAGAATATAAGGTGAGAGAGGGAAATAAGGCAGAAAGACACGGGTCCAGACTGTCTCTAACAACTATCGTATCTCCTTTTCCTACTTTAAACACTCACCAACATAAAACGTTTAAAAAACCTATTAGCTGCTTTCACAATTATTGTCTTTAATACTTAGAAACCTGTCAAACAGGTATTATTATCCTCTTTTCACAAGTGAAGAGAGTGAAGTCAGAGAAATAAAATAACTCACCAAACAGAAGCAGGGATCTTCAGTGGTGGACCAGAATTCAAAAAAGGTGTCCCTGCAGCCCTGCCGAGCTGGCGTCTCCACGTGCAGCTCTGCCGCGTGCTTTGCAACACACAGCGCTGCAACCGCTCCTGCTGGTGAATAATCCATACACTGTCCTCCGTGGACTTGCAGGCCTTCAGCTGAGTTGCTGCACTGACACTGCCTTTTACTGAACAACCCCTTAGGCTGCCCGAGCCCTTTGCCTTTAATGTGGGACCAGCCTCCCTGCCTATTCTTGACTGCACTGAAGTATCCAAAACTACGGAATTTCTGTCCATGTAAATGCCCCCAATTCTTGCAGTTTCTGAGAGTTCCCCTCGCCACCACCACATTTTTAAAAATTAGATTGCTTTAAGCTCACTTCACTTCTATCATTTAAAAGCATCCTATGTGACTGGCCCACACCCAACACAGCCATGCCATCTCACTGCTCACCTTTGAGCCTGCCTCATGGTCTCACCACTCAGTAACTTTATCCTGGAGATTCTTATTCTTTCCTAATAAGTCAAAATGCTTCTCTGAAGTGAACCCTCTTACTTCTCACTAATTACGTGAGTGGTCCATCAGCCTCACTGACATTAGAATCACCTGGGAGCATTAGCATCTACAGGGCTCAAGCCACACTGCCAGCCAATTAAACCAGAATCTCTGGAGGTGGGATCCAGGATGAGTATCTTTTTTCATTTTGCAGGTGATCCCAATATGCAACCATGACTGTGAGGCAGTAAATCATGCTACTTACCTCCTTCAGCTGTCCACTAACTCAGTTGTTGCTACCCTTTCCAATTAAGCTCTTTAAGTTAAAAGCCCTTTAATAATTGCTCCTTTTTAAGCCACTTTTCAAAAATAACTCATTTTTGTTACAAAAAATACATGTATTTTACAGTCTTTAGCTTTGCAAATACAGCTGTCAACTACAAATTGGCACTTGCCCTTGGCATTTGCCATCTACAAGGATTAATCATGTGCTGCTGCAGCTGCTAATTGTCAACAACCCCTGAAAGTGGAGAGCAGAAATGAGGCTCTGTGCTCGGGGTGGGGTCGGGGGAGACTGGCAGAACAGGTCTTCAGATAGATATTTTCAGGAGACAACTTTATGAGCCCAATTCTTGTATCTCCTCACATCTAGGATGACTGCTCCTCATGACTAGCAGCTCATGACCTTCGTGAGACTAGCAGAAACCTTCTGCAAAACATGTGTGCTTGATTGCATATACTCCCCCTTCACCAAAAATCACATTTGTACAAACCTCTCCCCCAAACTCTTTGATAGTTTCTCAGAGCTATCTCTGGGCTATAGCCCTCATTTTGCTTCCAGTGAAACTTAACTTGCAAGTCCCACTTTGTGCATTTTTCTAAGACAACACAACTGAGCAAACAGAAGCAAATATACATCAGCAATAATCTCACTACTGCTCACCTGTCCATGAAGACACCGTCAGTATCTTTTCTTTGTGTATGTTTTGCATATGTGCATTTTATTGTACACGTGTACAATATTTGTAGCTTTCTTTTCTCATCTGAACATCTTTTCACTTGGATTTCTTTTCACTCTTGCCTTTTTCTCCTCTGTCCTGGCCTTCATAACTTTCACGATTCAGTCTTTCCTGGGTCTTTCAACCTGGCCTTCTGCTGTGAATTCTGAAGCCTCCTTCTATCCTAATGGGTGATTCAGTTCAGAATCACTAAACATGTTCCTTTTGGAGTTGCTGCCTTTCCAAATGGCTCTACCACCTGGCTGCCCAACTGCTCACGCCAGACGTACCTGAGGTCATTCTTGGACACTTGGACACTTCACACTTCATTTCCTTTTTTTAAAAAAAAATTTATTTGCGTATAGTTGATTCACAATGCTGTGTTAACTCCAAGCACACGGCAAAGTGGCCACATATATTGATTCTATTTTAGATTCCTCACGCACACAGGTCATCACCTCATATAGAGGTGATGAGATTCCCACCTCATACAGCAGGTCCCCACTGGTTGTCCATTCCATGTATAGTATAGTCATTTCTAAACAATTATCAAAGCAAATATATTGTGCTTCTTAATATTTTTTGAATCTGCACAAATCTCTCCATCCCAAAGTGGCAGCTTCCTTCCACTGAGGCCACTATCTTTGCCATGGCCAAACTGGTCTCCTTATTGTTTGCTTCTCTCTAGTCCACTCCCCATACCATCTGGGTGGTTTCATAAAGTCAATCTCATTACCTTTAAGGTAAAGTCCACACTCATTAAGACTTTCAGAACTTTGATGATCCAGCCCCTGCTTATGTCAAGCCTCCTCATTCCTCCTCCCACAACCCAACACATACCTGGGCCACAGTGCTTCAGAAACACTCAACTCTTTCCCTCTTTGTTCTGCCTAAAACATGCTTCTCATCCTTTCTGATGGATGCCCGCTCATCTTGCAGGTCAGATGGTTTCTCACTTCTCTGGAGAAGTCTCATCTGACTCCCTAAATCTGGATTAGAAGCTCTCTCTGTGCTCCCCGGATATCCTGCACCTCCTCCACCAAGCACAGCTCACACTGCATTGCAGTCATCACTGTCTGTCTGTATTCTCCTCCAGACTAGAGTGAGGGGCCCTGTCTGTTTTGCTTGTCATTATATCCCCAGCATCTAGCAACACATACTTAAGCCATTGGTCGAATGAAGAATGAATGATTGAATTTCTTCTATGTGAATACATCATGAAATCAGTCTTCCAGCACAGAAGCGGGTTTTTGCTGGATGTGATCTTGTTACTGAGAATATTAGCAAGGCCAGGGTGATGTTTCTCTCCAAGCTGTAAGGGGACCCTGGGTAAGGGGGTGGCTTTTTCCTGTCTTTAGACCTGTCCCCCAATCTTTCTCTGCTTCATAGTTCTTCCTACCTAATTTTCCCTCCCTTCCTGCTTTCTCCATCTTCACAAACTTGAAGTTGAATCAGCCTAGTTGAATTTTGTATGAACTTAGTTTTGTTTTTCACAGTGGAAGCTCCTCATCTCCTCATTAATAAGACACCACTGTAACCCCAAGTTCTGTGGGTTTTCAAATAGCATCATGTTCATGAATGTCTGATGTTCACTCGCTGTTGATACCAGCATCATCATTTCAGTGGTGGGGGGAAGGGAAGGAGTTGGTAAAAACCAGAGATAAGATTATAGTTTCCAGTCTTTATCTCAAGGAGTTTTGGCATCTTTCTTCAAAATGTGAATATTCAGTGCCCGTGAAATTAGCTCCATGACACCATCTGGGCTTAGATGAGGTTTTTATAGAGTCTTGAGGTGTATGTAATTGAGAGCCTTTTTTAAAGAAAAGAAATGCAAATTACATATACATTAATAAGCCTTGAAAAGTGCTTGTGCAAGTTGGGGCTTCCTGAAAATCAGTCTTCATCAGGTAAATCTATTCTTCATCTTCATCTTCTTAGCTTTCATAACTGGAGAAACTGAGGCCCAGAGTGACAGGTCCACCTGTGAGTTGGCTTGAAGACTGATGGCTGACCTACCTGTCCCCATTCTAGGACCTACTGCTTGTTATGGGGCTAGACGGACTTCAAAAGTTAGCTGAAGAAAGCCTCAATTCCCTAGCTCATTCATACAGATCAAGCCAGAAGGGTACAAACAGATACATAAGAAATCAACGAGTTTTCAACAAGCTCAGGCTCTGCTTGAGCAGCGAGCTTATTGATCTGGCAGGAAGGGCCCTGGGCTGGGAGTAGGGAGGGGAAGTTCTCTGAGTTCTTGTTTGTACTATTAAGCACCTACAAAAATTGACCTCCTTATGCTGTTTGAAGCTGACTGTGAATTTGGTGGAGCCAAGAGTTTAGACATCTATCCAGTTTATAAGCTGCTGCACCACTTAACTGACTCCTGCAGGCTTGCAGGGCAGGTCAATCTTCTGCACTTCCACCTCCTGGCCTAGGGGCCATCCCAAGGCCTCGTACCTGGATTCCCTTTGTCTGGCTCACTTTTTTTTACTTAATCAGCCTGGGCCTGTTTATGACTTGGTTTTGCCTCCTGACCCTTGTTGTGGATCATGCTATCCTATCTGGGTACCCAAGTCAGTCCTGCAAGCTCCCACTTACCCGAGTTGGAGGTTCAGATCCTCATTTCAGGGGAGTCCTGGTAAGACTTCAGTTTCCAACCTTGTCTTCCAGGTTGTCATTCTGCAAGCAGGAATGTACTGGGGGGGTCACACAGTTTATGTCTCCAGTCCAGCTGTGTGTCTTGGAGGATGTCGTGGCACCAGGTTCCTCATTTATAAAATGAAGGACTAGACTTCACACCCTTTGCAGCACCACAGTCTGCAGATGCTAAAAAAAGCTGTAATAAAAGCGAAGGAAATTGGCTCCTGTGTCAGAGTGCTTGTTGATGTCACTGATGTCAGAGACAAGGTCACCAGGAATTCCCTGGCTGTCCAGTGGTTAGGACTCTGCACTTGCACTTCAGGGGGCACAGTTTTGATCTTTGGTCTGAGAATTAAGATCCTGTATGCCAGGTGGCATGTCCAGTCCCCTCCCCAAAGTATATATAGGTAAGCACAAACAGTCCATATGGGCCCTTAAATTTTTTTTTTTTTGCCACACTATGTAGCATGCAGGATCCTAGTTCCATGACCAGGGACTGACTCCCAACCCCTGCACTGGAAGGCAGAGTCTTAACTGCTGGGCCACCAGGGAAGGCCTCCTATGGGTCATGTTGCTTTGCCTGCAGCTCTTCTCATGTTGGAAGAGGAACTCCGAGGGCTTCCCTGGTGGTCCAATGATTAGGAATCTGCTTTGCAATGCAGGGGACACAGGTTCAGTCTTTGGTCCAGAAAGATTCCACGTGCTGTGGAGCAACTTAAAGTAGTTAAGCCCATGCATCACAGCTACTGAGCCTGTGCTCTGGAGCTCCTGAGCCATGACTACTGAGCCCATGTGTCGCAACTACGGAAGCCTGCGAGCCTAGAGCTCACGCTCCACAGCAGGAGAAAGCATCACAGTGAGAAGCCCAAGCACCACAGCTTGAGAGTAGCCTCTGCTTGCCCCAGTTAGAGAGAGCCTTCAAGAAGCAATGAAGTCCCAGTGCAGCACAGCCAAAAATAAATAAATGTTAAAAAAAAATTAAAAGATGAACTCTGAGATGTTAAATTTCAATGCAAAGAGAAAGGTGCTGCATGAGGCCAGGTGCAAGCCTTGGAGTGAGTGTTACCAGCTGTTAACACTTGGGCAAAGGCCACAGCAAACAGGACTCTGTTTGACAGTGAACTGGTAGGGCACAGAGTGAGCTCAATAAGGGGTGGGGCGTACTTAACACATCACCTTTTCTGAGTTGGTGAGTGGGCACAGAAGCCAGTTATGGGGATTCGGGGTAGGAACTAGAGACCCTAGGTAGGTCTGGAACTGAGGGCAGGAGGTTCATATAGGAAAAATTCACAGCGGCCTTGAAAAGAGCCTGGGCTTTTCCACAGAGCACCAGCCCCTCTCCTTTGATGGGGAAGACAGGGGGTCGCATACAGTGGTGCTCAATTAAGGGCAGATTCCCCTCCTTTTAAGGGAGTATGAAGTGTGTCCAGGGCATGGCCCATGGGAGTCATTGCTCACTCCCTCCAGGTCTTGGGCACTTGAGGTGGCTCAGGCCAGGCCTCTGTACTCTCCTCGTGGCTGTCCCAGGCTTGCTGACCTCCAGAGTCAATGTTAGTCTGGCTATTGTTGGGCCAGTTATGTTTGCCAAAATGTTAAAACAACTTGTACAATTACAGGCCTGTCCTGTAACCGTACTCACAGCTCTGAAAGGGATTCTTGTGCAAGCGAAACCCCCAGAAGGCCCAGGGTAGGGGACGGGGTCACCCCTGCTTTTCCCGGTCTGGCTGCCAGCTCTGTGGTTGCAGCTGGCGCTGTGGGCAAGGCTGGGGCTGTTCACATCCACACTGAAACCCGTGTCGGTGACGGGGGTGGAGAACAAACAAGGGATTATCTTGAAGCTTCCCTGCCCTGTCCTTTGTTGGGAAAGCAGATGGGCAGGGACTAGCAGAGTCCAGCTGTTACAAACCCAAGTGTTCCTTGTACAGAAGCTGGCCTGCTCAGGGGCTGCAGGCCTGTCTCAGGCCCTCTTACTGGGCAGACCCTCCCACTGGGCAGGGGAGGGAGGAGCCCGGACTCTCTGCACCTGGGCTGGGCTGGGAATATTAATATTGATTATCTGGGCATTTTTGTGCCAAACACTAAGCTCAGCACTCGAATTACGTTCACCACAATTGACCCCATGAGGTAGATGCTTCCTGCAGCAGTGTCCCTGGGGTTCGAGAGGAAGGAGCAGGTGCTGATGGATTGTGTTCAAGGCCCAGAAAGTACAGGGCCAGGATGTGAATCCAGCTCTGTACAGCTTGTATTCAAGCTCTTCACCTGCACGGAACTCACATCTGCTGTGCAACTGTAAGCAAACTGCTTGACCTCTCTGAGCTACAGGTGTAAAGGGAACTTAATACAGCTCCTCCTAGGGATTAGATGAGATTAGGTATGAGAGCCTGGCTCTATTCCTGACACACAGTAGGAGATAAACTTGGCTCTTTGTCCTTCCTTGAGATCTCAGATGCTCTCATTGGGATCCAAGGTGGGCATGAAGGATGTGGTGGTCACTTTTTGCTTCACTTTTAACTCAAAGCATGTGACTCTGGGAGCGTGTAGGTATCGACTAACCATGGAAGATCCATGAGGCTGGGCAGTGATTGGCCTCTGGCTGTGTCCTGACCACTCCTTCCCTGACAAGCAGATCCATCCTGAGCTGGTCCCTCCTGCTAGGTTGGGACAGTGTCTCCAACACCAGGAAACTACAGAGCCCTGCCCTAGTCTAACCAAGATGCCCTTTCTTCCCCTGGACCTGCTTTCCCTGAGGTCAGAATCCCCCCTCCTCCTCCTATCCTGGCCCCATTCCTGGGAATCCTGACAGACTGTGTGGCAGGCTGAAGAAGGCCCTCAAAGATATCTACATCCTGATCTAGAACCTGTGAATATTATTTTGTGTGGTAAAAAAGGACTTTACAGATGTGATTAAGGAGCTGGAGATGGGGAGATTATCTGAGCAGGTCCCACATGTAATCACGAGAGTTCTTATAAGAGAGGCGCAGAGGGAGGGCTCACACAGAGAAAGCAGAGAAGAAGGCAATGTGAGGATGGAGGCAGAGACTGCAGTGATGTGGCCTCAAGCCAAGACTGCTGAAAAACCAAAGCCCAGATATTTATTCTTTCACAGATCTGAAGGCCAGAAGTTGAACATCACTATCACAGAGCCACACTCTGTCTGGAGGCCCTGTGGAGATCTGTCCATCAGTTCTTCTAGGTACTGAGTGTTGCCAGCAGTCTTGGCTTGCGGCCACATCACTGCAGTCTCTGTCTCCATCTTCATATTACCTTCTTTCCTACTTTCTCTGTGTGAGCTCTCCCTCTTTGCATCAGAAGGCCAAAGTGTTGGAGCTTCAGTTTCAGCATCAGTCCTTCCAATGAATATTCAGGGTTGATTTCCTTTAGGATTGACTGGCTTGATCGCCTTGCTGTCCAAGGGACTCTCAAGAGTCTTCTCCAGCATCACAGTTTGCAAGCATCAGTTCTTCAGTGCTCAGTCTTCTTTATGGTCCAGCTCCCACATCCATACATGACTACTGGAAGAACCATGTGCTGTGCTTAATTGCTCAGTCATGTCCGACTCTTGGACACCATGGACTGTAGCCCGCCAGGCTCCTCTGTCCATGGGGATTCTCCAGGCAAGAATAGTGGAGTGGATTGCTATGCCTTTCTCCAGGGGATCTTTCCAACCCAGGGATCAAACCCAGGTCTCCCACATTTCAGGTGGATTCTTTACCGTCTGAGCCACTAGGGAAGCCCATATGGACAAACCATAGCTTTGACTAGATAGACCTTTGTTGGCAAAATAATGTCTCTACTTTTTAATACATTATCTAGGTTTGTCACAGCTTTTCTTCCAAGGAACAAGTGTCTTTTCATTTTATGGCTGCAGTCATCATCCACAATGATTTTGGAGCCCAAGAAGATAAAATCTGCCCACATTTCCATTTTTTCCCCATCTATTTGCTATGAAGCGATGGGACCGGATGCTATGATCTTAGTTTTTTGAATGTTGAGTTTTAAGCCAACTTTTTCACTCTCCTCTTTCACCTTCATCAAAGAGGTTCTTTAGTTCTTCTTTGCTTTCTGCTGTAAGGGTATTGTCATCTGCATAGCTAAGTTATTGATATTTCTCCCGTCAATCCTGATTCCAGCTTATGCTTTGTCCAGCCTGGCATTTTGCATGATGTGCTTTGCATAGAAGCTGAAAAAACAGAGTGACAATATACAGTTTTGATGTACTCCTTTCTCAATTTTGAACCAGTCCATTGTTTCATGAACAGTACTAACTGTTGCTTCTTGACAAGCATACAGGTTTCTCAGAAGGGAGGTAAGGTGGTCTGGTATTCCCATCTCTTTAAGAATTTTTCACAGTTTGTTGTGATCCACACAAAGACTTTAGCATAATGAAGCAAAAGTAGATGTTTTTCTGGAATTTCATAGCTTTCTCTATGATCCAGCGGATGTTGGCAATTTGATCTCTGGTTCCTCTGTCTTTTCTAAATCCAGCTTGAACATCTGGAAGTTTTCGGTTCATGTATCACTGAAACCTGGCTTGGAGAATTTTGAGCAGGATGGGTCAGGGTGAAACAAAATAAGGCTAAACATCTTTTGGAATCAAGAACTGTTAAAATTTTGTTGGCATCTAGGAGTAGGAGGAGATGAGAGGCTAGAAGAACAGCCAGAGGGAGATGGCACTTTGGGTCTAGAAAGAGCCCAAAGCACAGTGATATGCCACGAGGCTGGAGCGCATGGAAGACAGAGCCGGAGGAAAAGCCCCGCTGATAAGTAGAGGCTATCAAAATTAGGAACAGTGATGTTTGCTTGACAGTGAATTTATTTTCTACTCTGTGCTGTAATTAACCCCCTTTAGCCACAAAACCTTAAGTAAAATCTCTTACATGAGCCTGTGTACAAACAATTTGCAGGAGATGAAGACAAGTCTTTAGCACCATTCCAGGACATCTTAAGAAAGGAGAGAGGTGGGCACTGCATGATTTTGGTGATAGTGATGAAATAGCTGGTAGCAAGGAATGACAAGATGGATGTGAGCCCCTGCCCTTGGAAATTTACACATATATTGGGAGATGACAGACTTCCTGCAGTAGGTGCAATGGGGACTTTCCTAATCCATTTTACTTGGTGTTGGTGAGAGACTCTCTGATAGAATTTGTGTATGTGTGAGTAACAGAAGGTTTATTAAATTATTGAAAGGCTAATAAAAGATGTTCTAGAGATGGAGATTAATTTAAAAAAAACACACAAACTTCTCTTTTCAATATTTCCCTTCTTTCTTCTAAGCTAAGTGTGCAAGTATTTTGAATTTAAATAATTGTTTTTAAGTCAAATCAATTTTGGAACAGAGAGAACTAGAGGTTTATAGACTCCCTCGATGGTCAGCAGTTGCTGATTAATGATGCTGGAGTCTGTAATTATACTGCTGTCAGGAGACTGAGTGTCCTCAATAAATCCAGGGTTCATCTGCCTTTCCAAGACACTGGAAGAGGAGTATCTTGATTTATCCCCCAGTTGGCACATATTCTCTTTACTGTACCTTAGAGAGCACCCAACTACTTAATGGTTTGAGAGGTCAATTTTCATCTTGCTTGTATTGAACAACCTAGAATTTAAGCGTCCTTGCCCATGACTTAAACTGGACCTTTCTTCTTATTGCCTTTTTGGTTCATTCTTCTCTCCCTAACTAACCTCATTCATTTGAAAAACTGGGTGTGGCAAATTGCAAAAACAGTGGCAAGTCTCCACTCTTCTCTGAATCCATGCCCTTTAAAATGTGACTTTGCCACTCTTCTCATTACGCGATGGAATAATGGAATCCATTTTGCTATCCTTTGAACCTGAGCTGACCCTGTGACTTGCTTAGGCCAACAGAATGCAGTGGAAGTGACAATGGAAGTTTTCGGTCAGATCCTCAAGAGTCTTTTCACTCTTCCATTCTGAGCACCTTGCCGGAGGACATGTGCAGAGGCCCAGACTCAGCTGCTACTTGACGAGAGACACGGCCACCACCCGCCCCTCCTCTCCCCAACCCTCCCCCATCCTCAGATCAAAGCCCACATGACCTGCAGCTGAGCCCAGCCCGAAGCAGAAGAACCACCCAGCTAAGCCTGGCTTAAACAGACTAACTGCTGAGTCCTTAGCTAAATAATGACTGTTTTAATTTTGGTTCACTATGTAGCATTATTATGGAAATAGATAACAAATACCCTGGATTCCTATTATATACTACCACCGTTCTAGAGTCTGGAGCCACAGAGAGTGAGAGTTACAGAGATGGCATAGCTAAGACATTGCTGTTACCCTTGAGGAGCTCACAGTCTAAGGCAGACAGGCTGACAAACATATTATATAATTGTAACAGGAAGTGACAAGTAGATTAATTTTACTGAACATCATCTATATACCAGGCATAATGCTAAGCATTTTATCGACATTCTCATCTCACTTAGTCTTTACTGCAAGCCTATGAGGCTGATGCTATTATTTTAGCCCATTTTAGAAAATAGAATACTGAGGCCTATGGAAATTAAGCCCTGACTCCAAAGCCCATGCTTTTCCTGCCAGCTCCTGATGTCCCCCTATGACCTGTATACATCTGAAAGATTCAAAGGAAGGGGTAGCTGAGCCTCAGGGGTTGGGGGGGAAGCCTCAGTGGATGCCGGCTGATGGCACACACTGGGAACCAGAAGTCACAGGCCACTGAATCAGTCCAGGGGTGAGTTGTGGTGATAATGAACCAGAGAAGCTGGATAATGTGTATGCAGGCTGGGGACCTGCTGGGGAGCAGATAATAAACATCTTCAAATCAATTTTGGGTGGAGGCTGAAGAAGGCAGGACATCACCCAGGGGAAGAAGGGGTAAATGGGGACAGGAGGGGTTTTGTTGTTCTCTGTGTCAAGAAGCATTTCTGCTTTTCTCTGGGGCAGAGTATTCAATGACAGATGATGCCCAATTGGGAATTTCTGCCTGGAATGGAGTTCTGAAAAAATATCACTATTAATAGGAAATTCAGTTTTTCCTTCTGCTGCTTTCTTGGCAATGCCATTTTCAGATTTTTAAATAGATTGTTCAGCTTTCTTATTAGGACTTGTTTGCCTGAAGGGATTGGTACTGTAATGTTACGGTATGGATTGTGCCTGTCCTGGCAGCTCCTTACTTACTGCTCTATCCAGAATAAATGTCCACAGACACAGAGTAGGTCCTGACAGATGCCTGGGCTGGCTTTAGACTGTGAGCTCCTTGCAGGTAGCACCCAGGTCCATTCTGTCTATTGTTCCCTTATTATAGGCAGAAGTCTGCTGTGGGGAAAACAGCTAACAGGCATGGAACACTAGGTATCAAGCATTGTTGTGTTTATATGTGTCAATTCAAAGTAACATACACACTCCAATTTCTGAATTTTACAGATTAGGACAAGAACAGGAGAGGAAAACTATGTTTGAGTTCCCAGAGCTGGCAAGAAGCAGGGAATGGATTTGAACAAAGCCATGTGGTTCTGATGGAGAAGGAAATGGCAACCCACTCCAGTACTCTTGCCTGGAAAATCCCATGGATGGAGAAGCCTGGTAGGCTACAGTCCATGGGGTCGTGAAGAGTTGGACACGACTGAAGTGACTTAGCAGCAGCAGCAGCATGTGGTTCTGAAACCCACATTTAAGCTCTGCTTTCAATGTATAGAAATGAAATTGCAGGGGCAACAACTGGGGAAAGCGGGGCTGGGGAGGTGGTGGGGTCCTTCACTTTTTCCATTATAAAACTTGGTTGAGGTGAATATGTAATAAAAATGCAAATCTAGGGGAAAGAAAAGAAAAAGGGTCCTGTTTTTTTTTTTTTTTAAATCATGAAATGTTAGTGCTTAAAGTGACCTTAGAGATGATCTAGCCCAAGGAGGAAACTGTCCTGAAGATTAAGCAATTGTCCCAGGCTGCTCAGCGAGCTGGTGATGACAGAATCTGGAGAAGAACCCTCCGTCCTGACTGTCCTTGTCACTTCCTCTCAGCTCCTCCCACAGGACAGTATCTGTGCTCCACCTGTGGGTGGAGGCAAGGTCAGAGGTTGTTGCCTGCTTCTTCACCTGACTTTCTATGTTCTTCACTCAGTGCAACATCCTTAAGGTCCATTCAAGTGTGGTCAGTGACAGGATTTTCTTCTTTCTCGTGACTGAATAATATTCCAGTGAATGCATATCCCACATCTTCTTTATCCATTTATTCATGAATGAATCTTCAGGTGTTTCCTATCTTGGCTATTGTGAATAATGCTGCAAAAAACATGGGAGGGCAGTGACCTCTTTGATATCCTGCATTTTCATTACCTTCAGATATATAACCAAAAGTGGCATTGCTGGATTACCTGGTAGTTCTATTTTTAACTTTTTGAGGAATCTCCAAACTGTTTTCTATAGTGGTTGCACCAGTTTACATTACCATCAACAGTGTGCAAATGTTCCCTTTTCTCTACATTTTTGACAGCAATTGCTATCTCATCTTTCTGATGATAGCCATTCTAACAGGTGTACATCAGACAGGGAAAGACAAATATTCTATGATATTACTTATATGTGGAATCTAAAAGGCCAAACTCATAAAAACAGAAAGTAAAATGGTGGTTCCCAAGGGTGGCAGGTAGGAAAATAGAGATGGTGTCTAAGTGTACAAACTTGCAACTAGCAGGTTAAGTCCTGGAGATATAATGTACAGTATAGTGAATGGAAACAACAAAAAATATTGTATTATAAATCAAACTTGCTCTAGATTTTAATTATTCGCATCACGATAAGACATGATATTTATGTGATGTGATAGCTACCATGGCAACCAACCATATCACGATGTATAAATGTATCAAATCAACATGCTATACACCATACATGCACACAATGCTACGTGTCAAATCTGTTTCAATGAAAGATAACTAGACAAAGTATAGCTCTCCCTTCCTCTCACCATCACTAGGCCTGCCTGGGGTGCAGAGGGCGCTTATGCTGGCACCAGGCTGATTACAGTCCTTTTCTGGGGTCCCTCCTGGGCCCACCATTTGGATGTGCTCCATGTTTTCTTTCTTATTAATTAATTTTGGCTGTGCTGGGTCTTCATTGCCGTGAGGGCTTTTCTGCAGTTTCGGGGAACAGGGGTTACACTCTAGCTGTGGTGCATGAGCTTCTCACTGCTGTGGCTTCTCTGATTGCAGGGCCCAGGCTCGAGGGTTTGTGGATTTCAGGAGGTGTGGCGCACAGGCTCTGGAGCACAGGCTCAATAGTTGTGGTGCATGGGCCTAGTTGTTCTGAGGCATGTGGGATCTTCCTGGATCAAGGATCAAACCTGTGTCTCCTGCACTAGGAAGTGGATTCTTTTCTTTCTTTTTTTTTTTTATTACCACGGATCCTCCAAGGCAACCCACTCCATGTTTTTCTGACCTCCCTCCCAATCAAATCTGTCTTGTGTCCGATTCCTTGAACCTATCTGATCGAGCTGGAGAAACTAATTCAGGCTAACAAGTGAATGTCTGAGACTATTTTCCCCTTCCAGATTATAGTTAGATTTTAACAGCAGTCATTAGTGACTTAGAAGACTCCTGTATCCATTGCAGCAGCTAGGCCTGGCCAGTGGGGAAAGTCTTTAAGAATTTAATGCCTCAGTTAATGTTCTTAGTAGCAAGAAGAATTGCTAAGTAGGAAGGAAGAACTAACTGTAGGCACCACTAAATTCCATTCTCTGGTGAGACCAGTCAGACAAGCAACCTCAACTACAAAAATCCCTTGTTCTCTCTCATCTCTTCCCCACTAAAGAAGTGCCCTCCTCTCTGACCATTTTGAAGAAAGGGGGCTATGACATCAATAGGAAGGAAGATAAACATCAAGGTCTTCAGACAGGGGCTCTTTGCTGGGCCAAATGTTTAGTTTTTATGGCATCATCCAGTGTCTCATTATATTCCGGTGTTTTGCCCTCACGCAGAACCTCCTTAAAATAAGAGAGTGGCCATTTCCTCCTCCTGGGTCCCTGAAGGGAACGTGGCAGACAAGTCACTATTGTGTGGTTCTGGGAGCAGGAGGCATGCCACTTGGATGCTATGTTTACTGGTAACATCTCTTCTCAGTAAACCTGCTTTCGAAAGTCCCGGCTACTTCCTCTCGAGTCGCACAGTGGGCTTTGGTGGCTGAAGAGGAAGTGAGGGTCAGAGAGCAATTTTGATCCTCATCCTGTATTTAGGATTCTAGCTTCCCCTCACCTCCCTAGAGGTTTGGTTCTGGAAAACAGCACTTGTTTTCCATAGAACAAAGGTTTCTGGAAAGCAGGAAGGCCATCCTGGCAGAGCCCTGAGTGGAGCAGGGAGGGATGTTCTAGAAGCCCCGTGGGGGTGCTTCTGCTGGGGAGGGCCGAGGAGATGCAGCTAGGATCCAGGACACAGGATTCTGGTGGACAGGCCCAGGAGGCCACACTGTACCCACATCTGGCAGGAGAGGGCCCCAGTCGGGAACTGCAGGGACTCAGCAATTACTAGCAGCCTCTGCAGCTCAAAGGCTACAGATCCACTTCTGGATCTTCTAGGAATACACATTTTTTTGGAGCGTCTGTTCATCATTTTCGAAATGAAAATAGCAATACTTTCCCCTCATACCTTGTAGAGGTAAAAAGCATAGGTTACAAGAGTGAGAAAATGCAAAAGATTACTTTGTTCCCTCCAGCCCTGCACTGTGCATGTTCCATCAAGACAGAGGGTCCAGCCTTCTGGAGACCTGGGAGGACAGCTCACATAGTGAGATGCCAGTGCTTTCCCTTGTGGAGCCTGGGTCCTGAGATAATTCCCTGGCTTATGTGTGTGGCTCAGTATTTCCAAAGTGGACACTATTACAGGATATGATCAGATATTCTGGGAAAACATAGTTCATGTTCACATTTATTTGGTGAACACTGGATCAAAAAATTAAGCACTTCTTTACTAGAGCTCTCAGAGCCTTTAATATGCTAATTGCATTAAGAATCTCAAAGGGAGGGACATAACATGCAGACTTTCCCAGATATTTCTGATTTCAGAGAAATATTTTTCTCATGGCACAATTCTCAAACAGAGTGGTAAATGCCAATGTTCATTCTTATGCCTTTGGCTATACAAAATATCTATAGTTTTTATTGATTTTTTAGACTAAACAAGATTATGCTGTTCTAGATATCAGATTCACAAAAAAAAAAAAAAAAACAACAAAGAAAGAAATCTTCTGCTAAACACCATTTTCTCAGACTTTTGTTTCTGGGAAGATGGAGTAGACATAATTTTCCCAATTCTTCCTGCTAATCACCCTGGAAACCACCAATGGACATTACATATGAAACAGAGAAGATTTTGAAAGGTAGAGAAGAGAAGGCAACAGCCTGACCAGGAAAGTTGACCCCAGGAATGACAGAGTGATTTTTTTTTTTTGCCTCATCTATCATGATGTGAAGCTAAAGAAGCTAGAAATGGAGAAAAGGGAACCCTTGTACTCTGTTGGTGGGAATGTAAATTGGTACAGCCACTATGGAGAACAGTGTGGAGGTTTCTCAAAAAACTAAAAATTGAACTACCATATGATCAGCAATTCCACTCTATAATAAAACAGAAGCACTAGTTTGAAAAGATACATTCATCCCCAATGTTCATTATTTACAATTGCCAAGATATCAAAGCAATTTAAGTGTCCATCAACAGATGAATGGATAAAGAAGATGTGGTATAAACATGCAATGTAATACCATTTAGACCCCAAAAGAATAAAATTTTTCCATTTGCAACATCATGGATGGACTTGGAGAGTAAGTATTATGCTAAATGAAATGAATGAGTCAGAGAAAGACAAATACTGTATCATATCACTTTTATGTGGAATCTAAAAAATACAATAAACTAGTGAATATGACAAAAAAGAAACAGATTCACAGATATAGAGGACAAACCAGTGGTTAGCCTGTGGGGAGAGGGAAGAGAGGACACAAGTAGGGGATTTCGAGGTACTAACTATTACATAAAATAAGCTATAAGGATATATTGCACAATGTGAGGAATCTAGCCAACATTTTATAATGACTACAAATGAAGTATAAACTTTAAAAATTGTGAATCATTATATTACACACTTATATGATATTATATATCAACTATATTTCAATTAAAAATAATTTTTAAAAAAGAAGCTGGAAATGGCAATAAGCACAGACAAAATAAATTTCCCACAAACCCCTGTTCTCTCTCATCAAAGTACCAGGAAAGAGGCCTTCTAACCAGAGAGATAACTTTTAGGGAATAACAACTTCATTGAGCCAGACAGCTCAGGAAATACTGTGGCCCCTGCCTCCCCTTTCCTAGCACAGGTCAACAGGGAGCCTGCACTTGTATATCTGAGGCTGATAATGATGTGCTCCCTGCCTTACAGGGTTAGTGGAAACCACACAGGAGGCCTGAACTTCCACCCTGACCCAGGAACAATGGCTTACTGTCTCCTCCCAGATCCCTGCCTGTGTGGTATCCCAGGAGACCTAACGGGGTCAGGATGTTCAGCATTGACCAGTGGTAACAAGGACATCTCCACAGTGGGGTCAGTAGAGACCCCACTGGGACCCAGAATTCCCACCCAGCAGTAACAAGGAGCTCTCTCATCCCTGTGTGTCAGTGGAAGCTGAGTGAGGAACTTAGAATTCTACCTCCATGTGGCAATAATGAGACGGTACAACTTCCCTTCCCTTGCTTGAGCTACGTCAAAGAAAGGCAGCTAAAACAGAAAATAAAGTGAACATGTCCACATTTCAATTGGAAGTCATTCATCATAGCAAAAACCAAGAACATCTCAAATAGAATGCAAAGACAGTTGGTAGATGCCAACACTGAAATGACAGAAAGGTAATTAATGTGATTTTACTGTAGTCATGGTAAAAATTCTTCAACGAGCTATTATGAACATACTTGAAACAAATGAAAAAATAGAAATCCTCAGCAAAGAAACAGGACAATAGCAGCAACACTGTAGACTATATAAAGAAGAACCGAATGGAATTTGAGAACTGGAAAACATGATAACCAAAATAAAACACCTCAGTGGATAGGGTCAATAGCAGAACAGAGGGGACAAAGGAAATGTAAATTAGAAGAATTTAACAATAGAGATTACCCAATCTGAGTAGCAGAGAGAAAATAGACTGAAACAGATAGAGAGCTACAGGTACCTGTGGGACTATAACAAAAGATTTAACATTTGTATCTCTGGAGGTCCAGAAAGAAAGAGAAAGAGGGAAGGAATGAAAAAGTATTTGAAGAAATAATTATTGATAACTTCCAATATTTAGAAAGAGATATAACTCTACAGATTCTAAAAGCTGAGTCAGATCCAAATAGAATAAACTCAAATCTACATCAAGATGCATAATAATTAAATTTCTAAAAACTAAAGATGTGAAACAAATCTTGAAAGCAACCAGAAAAAAACACCACCATACTTATGGGGAAACTAATTTGAATTATAGTAGATATCCTCAGCAGAAACCGTGGAGACAGAAGGAATCACCATATTAATTTTAAAGTGTTAAAAGAAAAAGAAGATCAGCCCTGGGTGTTCACTGGAAGGACTGATGCTGAAGCTGAAACTCCAGTACTTTGGCCACCTGATAAGAAGAGCTGACTCATTTGAAAAGACCCTGATGCTGGGAGAGACTGGGGGCAGGAAGAGAAGGGGACGACAGAGGATGATATCACTGACTTGATGGACATGGGTTTGGGTGAACTCCAGGAGTTGGTGATGGACAGGGAGGCCTGGCGTGCTGCGATTCACGGGGTCACAAAGAGTCGGACGTGACTGAGCAACTGAACTGAACTGAAGAGAAAAGAATGGTCAGTTTCCTAAAGGCAATGATATTACTCTTCAGAAATTAAGAGTCGTGATATTCTGAGATGAACAAAAACTAACAGAATTTGTTATAAGTAAGCCTATCTTGAAAAAATAGCTAAAGGAAATGAAGAAAGAAGGAACCTTAGAATATCAGAAAGGAAGAAAGAACATGGTAAGTAAAATCATGGGTAATTACAGTATACTTCTCCTCTTAAATTTTCTAAATTGTGTTGGATGGTTGGAGCACAAATTATAGCACTGACTAATGTGGTTCTAAATGAATGTAGAAAAATATTTAAGGCAGTTATAAATAGAGGAGGGTGAAGAGATATAAAGGGAGGAAGTTTTCTGTATTTCATTCAAACTGGCAAAATGGCACCAGTAAAGGGCACTAAATTATGTATACATAGTATAATGCCTAGAGCAATTGCCAAAAAGCAATACAAAGAGATACACTAAAGAATTATAATGGAATTCAAGTAACCCAGTGGGAGGCAAGAAAAAGAGAAATTAAAGACAGAGAGAACAAATAAAAACCAAAAATTAAATGGCAAGCTTAAGCTTTAACATTAATGTGTGTGCGCTTAGTTGCTCAGTCGTGTCCGACTCTTTGCGACCCCATGGACTGTAGCCCACCAGGCACCTCTGTCCATGGGATTCTCCAGGCAAGAATACTGGAGTGGGTTGCCATTCCCTTCTCCAGGGGATCTTCCCAACCCAGGGATCGAACCCAGGTCTCCTGCACTGCAGGCAAATTCTTCACCAACTTAGCTAGGAGGGAAGCCCTTAACATTAGTATAATTACTTTTTCTGCAAATGACCTAAAAATGCCAAATAGAAGAGACTGGCAAAGTGAATAAAAAACATGACCAACCTATACACTGTCTATAAGAAACTCACTTCAAGTAAAATGATATAGGCAAGTCAAAAGTAAAAGGATAAAACCACTTCACACACATTAGTATGGCATATGGTGTGTGTGCTCGGTCATGTCTGACTCTCCATGACCCCGTGAACTGTAGCCCACCAGGCTCCTCTGTCCATGGGGTTTTCCAGGCAAGAATATTGGAGTGGGCTGCCATTTTGTTCTCCATTCATTAGTAAAGCTATTATTTTTAAAAATAAAACAGAAAACAATAAGTCTTGGTGAAGATACAGAAAAATCAGAACTTTTGTGCATTGCTGATAGGAATGTAAAATAGTGCAGCCACATGGAAAAATGTATGGTGGTTCCTCAAAAAATTTAACATAGAATGACTATATGATCCACTTCCGGGTATTTACCTAAAGGAAACAGATGCGGAGATTTGAACAGATATTTGTACATCCATGTTTATAGTAGCATTATTCACAATAGTGAAAAGGTAGAGACAACCCAAGTGTTCATCAGTGGATGAAAGGATAAACAAAATGTGGTGTACACAGACAATATAATATTATTTAACCTTAAATAATAAGAAAATTCTGTCACTTGCTGAGATATGGGTAAACTGTGAAGACATTATGTTAAATGAAACAAGCCAGTCATAAAAAAGAGTGTACAGTATGAATCCACTTAGATGAGGTACTTATAATAGTCAAATTCATAGAGGCAGAAAGTAGAATGGTGATTTCCAGGGGCTGATGGGGAGAGAAAAACGGGGAGCTATGGTTTAATGGGTATGGAGTTTCAATTTTGGAATATGAAAAAGGTCTGGATATGGGTAGTGGTAATGGTTGTACAATGATGCAGATGGTCTTAACACCACTGAAGTATACATTTAAAATCAGTTTTCAAAAAGTAAAAGGATAGGAAAGGCTATATCATGCAAACATTAATCAAAGGAAAGCAGGAGTGCCTATGTTAGTATTAGATAAAAGTAGATGTCAGAGTGAAGGAAAATATCAAAGACAGAAAGAGATATTCTATCATGATAAAAAGAGTCAATTCACCAATAAAACAATTTAGCAATACTCAAGATGTATCCACCAAACAAGAGTTGCAAAATCCATGAAGTAAAATGAAATAGAATACGAAGGACAGACAGACAAATCCAAGATTGTAGTTGGAGACCTTAAATCCCCTCTCTCTACACTTGATATAAACAACATTCCTTCCATATCTGACTCTGGTTTAATACTTTCTGTCTCTTTGAACTTGCCTTGCAGCATATTCTGTGAATTTTTGTTGAAAGCCAGATGTACTAGGTAAAAAGAACTGAGGTGCATGGGCTTCAGTGTTGCAGTGGTAAAGTATATATAGAGAGGAGGTATTCTATAACCGTATGACTAGAGCTCAGACTTCTGAGCTTGTGCTCCTTGCCCCTGCCCCGTAGATGGAGCAGAAAGTTGAGGGGGGTGGAGATGAGTACTGCCCTGCCCCCAGGCACTGTTCAGTTCGGTTGCTTAGTCGCGTCTGACTCTTTGCGACCCCATGAACTGCAGCACGCCAGGCCTCCCTGTATATCACTAACTCCCGGAGTTTACTCAAACTCATGATGGAATCACCAACTCAATGGACTTGAGTTTGAGTGAACTCCGGGAGTTGGTGATGGACAGGGAGGCCTAGTGTGCTGCAATTCATGGGGTCACAAAGAGTCAGACACGACTGAGTGAACTGAAATGACTGATGTCCATCGAGTCGGTGATGCCATCCAGCCATCTCATCCTCTGTCGTCCCCTTCTCCTCCTGTCCCTAATCCCTCCCAGATCAGGGTCTTTCCCAATGAGTCAACTCTTTGCATGAGGTGGCCAAAGTACTGGGGTTTCAGCTTCAACATCAGTCCTTCCAATGAACACCCAGGACTGATCTCCTTTAGGATGGACTGGTTGGATCTCCTTGCAGTCCAAGGGACTCTCAAGAGTCTTCTCCAACATCACAGTTCAAAAGCATCAATTTTTTGGCGCTCAGCTTTCTTCACAGACCAACTCTCGCATCCATACATGACCACTGGAAAAACCATAGCCTTGACTAGACAGACCTTTGTTGGCAAAGTAATGTCTCTGCTTTTTAATATGCTGTCTAGGTTGGTCATAACTTTCCTTCCAAGGAGTAAGCNTTTTTGTACAGTTCTTCTGTGTATTCTTGCCACCTCTTCTTAACATCTTCTGCTTCTGTTAGATCCATACCATTTCTGTCCTTTATCGAGCCCATCTTTGCATGAAATGTTCCCTTGGTATCTCTAATTTTCTTGAAGAGATCTCTAGTCTTTCCCATTCTGTTGTTTTCCTCTATTTCTTTGCATTGATCGCTGAGGAAGGCTTTCTTATCTCTTCTTGCTATTCTTTGGAACTCTGCATTCAGATGCGTATATCTTTTCTTTACTCCTTTGCTTTTCACTTCTCTTCTTTTCACAGCTATTTGTAAGGCCTCTTCAGACAGCCATTTTGCTTTTTTGCATTTCTTTTTCTTGGGGATGGTCTTGATCCCTGTTTCCTGTACAATGTCACAAACCTCTGTCCATAGTTCATCAGGTGCTCTGTCTATCAGATCTAGTCCTTAAATCTATTTCTCACTTCCACTGTATAATCATAAGGGATTTGATTAGGCTCTGTTAGTCTCTCTTAAAACCTCAATAGGTTAGATTCTGGTAAGATAGTTTCTCTGCAGGGCAGGTCTTGTTAAGAACAGAATGCTCTATTGTTATTTTAGAATGATTATCTTCCCCCTCCTGGTCCTGGAAGCAGGAGGAGATTTCTCTCCCATCTTCCCTGTGAGAGCCTGGTAGGACTCTGGAGTTTCGCCTTTCTCCCACCCAAGACTGAGGGCCCCATGGAGTTTTGAACTCTCAGAGTTGAGGTGATGAATGATTGAATGTCCACCAGTTCGCTAATTACAGTTGAGGTTTCCCCGCCCCAGCACTTGTTCCCACAGAGGTCTTTGCTCTGGGAAACTGATTCTCTGTATCTGCCTCTTTGTTTCTCTGCATCTTGGGCACTGGCTTTTCTCTGTGACCTCAGTTCTCTGGTGCATCTAAGAAGAGCTGTTCATTTTCAGCATTTGACTTATTAGGATGGAGTGATGACTTTAAAACTCCTTACATGTTTGACCAAAACCTGAAAGTCTAAGGGTTGTTTAAAATAAGTTAAGATAAAGTTGTTTCTTCAGGTATCTACAAGTTACATGCTAAATACGTTACCTTTATTTTCATTTTGGACAAACTGTCCTTAGAGGATATGAGCACAAAATTCCAAGGCTCATACTTGGAAAACAGAAGACCACCCCTTGCAAGGTCTCTCATTGTCAAGAATATTTGCTGTGAGCTTAAAAGAAAAAAATCCACAGAAAAGAGTCAAATGAACACTGGTTGGGCCATCTTGGGGCAAAACACCCCCAGGGAGGTTTTGATTCAATTAATCCTTCCTGACATGCTGCAACCCTTTTCAACAGGGCTTTAATTTAGTTTCCTCAAGAACACAAACTTCCAGAAAATTTAATTTACCTGAAGAAAGTATAGGTAACCCTTTCAAATAAGCTGTGCTCCAAGGAAGATAGTGTAGAGTCTGGGAGCAAGGGATGTAGGTCCAGACTGGACTGGCTCAACAAGCTGTGCTGTTTACCTTTTCACCCTACTGTTGCACAAAGCTGACACAAGCTCACCCAGATTCAAGGCAAGGGGACCACTACAGACTGAACGTTTCCCCCTGGATTCACATGCTGAAACCTAATCCCCAGTATTGGAGAAGGCAATGGCACCCCACTCCAGTACTCTTGCCTGGAAAATCCCACGGCGGAGGAGCCTGGTGGGCTGCAGTGCATGGGGTTGCTAGGAGTCGGACACGACTGAGCGACTTCACTTTCACTTTTCACTTTCATGCATTGGAGAAGGAAATGGCAACCCACTCCAGTGTTCTTGCCTGGAGAATCCCAGGGACGGGGAGCCTGGCGGGCTGCCGTCTATGGGGTCGCACAGAGTCGGACACGACTGACGTGACTTAGCAGCAATCCCCAGTATATTGGTATATGTGAAGGAGGAAACAGAACAGGCTCTATCTTGAAAGCAGGACTCCATCTTGGGCCAGATCATGGACTTTGAGCTATATGCCCAGTATTATGGAAAGGACATACCAACTGGAAAACCAGGCCCCCGAATGAAGAGCCCTCTGGCTCTCCAACGCCTAAAAGAATACCTTAATTATCTGTGTAACTGAATAGAATCATACATTCTATTATGCTTATTGGGGTATGACCACAAGCCTATTGATAATTGTCCACTGTTAACTACCTAGGCTTAAGGCAAATGATCCTGGGTTAACTTTGATTGTATCTTTCTTTTTCCTTTGTTCAGACTAGTTTCAGGGAATTTGGGGAGGTGTGTTTGGGCACGGACACTTAGGGTATATAAGGTTTTCACAAAAACTTGTCGGGGTCCTTGGCTAAAGGAGACTGCCTTGGGCCCGCCGGTGTAATGAACTGCTCTCCACTCTCTGCATTGTCCTTCTGAGTGAGTGTGTTTCCTGGAACGTGTGGCTACAACATGTGGAGATGGGGTCTTTGGGAGGTGATTACATTATGAGGGCAGAGCTCATTAGTGCCCTTGTAAGAGAGACCCCAGAGAACTCTCTTGCCTCTGCTGCCATGTGAGGACTCAGGAAAAAGATGGCCATCCATGAACCAGCAAGCGGGTGCTCATCAGTCATTGAATCTGCTGGTGACTTGATCCTGTACTTTTCTACTATAACTTTAAGAAATATATTTCTTTTGTTTATAGCAGCCCAAATAGACTAAGACAGGGATCTTTCAATGGGAGGAATGCCAACGAATTTGTGGCCATGTTTTAAAATTGCCACCAAAGTCACAGACTCCATACACTTCCTGTGGAGTTCAATTTTCTGTGCTATTTTCTGAAAGGGAAAAAAGCAAAGCTTGGAGCAGGAGGAACACACAGAGAGGATGGACCTACCTTTTTAGTGTCTAAAATTGACAGTAGATGGCTGGGTATTGCCAGATTATCCTACTTTACTTTCACTTCTCTGCAGCTTGAATATTTAGGAGGTAAGGATGGGTACCCATGGCTTTTTGTTTTTTAAAACATCAGTTGCCTACACACAGTGCCATATACAAAATAAATAAATAATAAGAAACTATTTTTTAGCACAAGGAATTTTACTCAATACTCTGTAATGACCTACATGGAAACAGAATCTAAAAAACACGGGATAGGACTTATCTGGTGGTCCAGAGGCTAAGACCCCACTCTCAATGCAGGGGGACTAGGTTTGATCCCTGATCAAGGAACTAGATCTTACATGCCATGCATAGGAGGTTGTAGGCTGCCACTAAATACCGCATATGCCATAACTAAAGATCCCACATGTCACAGTTAAGACCTGGCACAGGTAAATAAATAAATAATAAAATCAATGGATATATGTATAACTGATTCACTTCGCTATAAAGCAGGAACTGATACAACACCATAAGTCAACTGGACTTCAATACAAATTAATTTTAAAAAACTTCTAAAGGGAGGGAAACAGAAGAAGAGGTGACTAAAATAAAGCCTCAAATTTGAAATTTGGGGGGGGGGAAATAAAACATCACCTGCCACTACTTTCCGCTAAAAAGTCGTTCTTTTCTAAGATATACTGATTTGAATAGTACCCCGCCCCCCACATCACATTCTCATCTCAGGATGTGATCTTCTTTGTAAACAGAGTTTTAGCAGATATAATTCGTTAAGATCTGGAGATAAAATCATCCCGGATTTAGGGTTTGCCTACATCCAGTGACTGGAGCTCTAAAAGAGGATAAAACATAAAGAGACATGCCAGGAAGAAAGCGATGTGGAGATGCAGAGAGAGATTTGCTGCCACAAGACAAGAAACACCTGGGATCACAAGAAGCTGGAAGAGGCACGAAAAGATCATCCCCTAGAGCCTTGGGAGGGTGCATGCCCCTGTCAACACCTTGATTTCGGACTTCTGGCCTCTCTAACAGAGAGAATCATCTCTGTTGTTTTAAACCACCCAGTTTGTGGTTATTCTGTTAATGGCAGCCCTAGGAAGCTAATACATATGGTAAATGAGGAAAACCCACTGAGGAAAGACCTTCCCCAAAAGTGAAGGCAAGAAAATGTTGTGTGCAAAATCCTTATAAAAATGAATTATGTTAGTATTTATTATTCATCCAAATAATACTGGCCCCTGGATAACTGCAATAATTCAGTCATATTTGATATCTTGCAAACTTTTAGTCATATAAAACCATACCTTTAGGCATGCTTATGAAGGGATACTTGAGGAAAATATATGAAACATTTTATATAACAGAATTAACAGATTTATATCTTTTAAATCTCTCTCTGTATATATTTATATATCTATATGGCATGTGTTTCCCTGTGCTCTGCAAATGTTAAGGGTGGGCCTGCATTTTTGTCCCTCTAAAGAAAGCTGAGTAGATACCGTGCTAAGTGCTTACATGCACTATCTCAGCACATCCTACAATAACTCATTTTACAGATGGTAAAAATTGAGACTTGTGCTTTGCTAGAGGTCACCCAGTCAGTGAGTGGGTGAGCTGGGACTATGTTCCATCCATCCACCTTGAAAATCAGAACTTCTATCCTGAGCCTCCTAAACACAGCTTCATGCAAAGGGAACAGGAGTGGAGCTACTGCCATTTCAGGCAAGATCCTCAGGGTTTCATTTCCTCTCCTTTTGGCCCAAGGCTGAAAAGTTATTAGCTGTGTCTGATTGTTCACCTGGGACTCAAAAGAACAATGTTGACTCAACAATGCACACGGATGCTATTCATCTGGATCCATCTCTCTCACAGTCTTAAGGGGCTGCCCCAAGGGAGGGGCTCCGCGTGGGCGCAGCTTGTGGTCTTTACCTTCAGACCTGCCGAAGCTGGTGTCTTTCTTTCCCTCTGTTCTCTTTTGTGTCTGGCCTTCAAATCTCCCAGGGCCAAGATGAAACATTGTTTCATCCTCCTGCCATGTGAAGAAGAATAAAAGATAGCTCTTCTTGGCTCACTTATATTATGGACCAACTCAAACCCTGCAGGAGAATAGGGCATGGATTATAGATAAAGCTTAACTCCATTCTTGCAGGAATAGGGTGGCTTACAAATGAAGGCAATATCTGTGTTTGGACAACAGCTACCTTGGGGACTTTATGGTTTTAATAAAATTCTATACATCAGAACTCTTTTAAACCCTCTGCATCATGAATATGTAAAATGACTCTTCCTCTACTGGGCTCCTGGTGAAAAATTGTGGGCAGGGGAGAGGAAGGCGCATTAGCCAGCGCAGAGCACCAGGGCCCCTGAGAGGTGAGTGCCTCGGTGATGGATGTACTCCTGCCAGGAGCAGAGAGCTGCATCCATCCTCCCACCCTGCCCAGGTATGTGCAGAGTAAGAAGGAATGGGGCTGATCATGTGAAGCAGCAGTTCTCCAAGAGTGGTCCAGGGATCCTGGGGTCCTAGAGATCCTTTCAGGGGGTCCCCAAGATCAAAATTATTACTTGCATAGTACTAATACGTCATTTTCTCTTTACATCCTTATTTTCTCATGAGTGTTCAGTGGCATGTTATGGAGACCACATGATGTGTGATGTCAGAACAGATTGAATGTAGAAGCAGGTAAAGTATAGCTGTCTTCAATTAAGGCAGACATTAAAGGTAAATGTATCCCAGTGTTCACTGCAGTACTACTTACAATAGCCAGGACACGGAAACAACCTAAATGGCCATCAGTGGATGAATGGATAAAGAAGAAGTGATACAGACATACAGGCTGTATTACTCAGCTATGAAAAAGAATTCAGTAATGCCATTTGCAGCAACATGAATGGACTTAGAGATTGTCATACTGAGTGAAGTAGGTCAAAGACAAGTATCATATGATATTGCTTATATGTGGAATCTACAAAAATGGTACAAATGAATTTATTTACAAAACAAAGAGAGTCACACATGTAGAAAACAAACTTGTGGTTATCAAGGGGAAAGGGGGGAGGGATAAATTGGAAGATCAGGATTGACATGTACACACACTGCTATACATAAAATGGTAACTAATAAGAACCTACTGTATTGCACAGGGAACTCTACTCAATACTCTGTAATGACCTATACAGGAAAAGACTCTAAAAAAGAGTGGATATGTGTGTATGCACAACTGATTCATTTTGCTGTACAGTAGAAACTAACATAACATTGTAAATCAACTATCCTCCAATAAAAATTAATTTAAGAAAAAGCCAGATAGTAAAGAGATTTGCGGGAATTCCCTGGTGGTCCAGTAGTTAGGACTTAGCACTTTCATTGCAGTGGCCTCGGGTTCAGCTTTGTTGGACTTAAGAATTTGTCCTTGGAATGGGACTTGCTCATATGTGGGGAACTTACTGTAGTCTCATATTGCATGAGGGTGGGTGTTCCACTGAACACTGTTTCCAAAAAAGGTGCCACTCTCCAAAACAAAATGTTCTTGAGTCAAATAAACCTGAAAAATACTGGACTTCTAAAGCCAATATTTATTCCAAGTTTACTCAGAGACCTCAAAATGAGTACTGTGAATCTCCATGAGAGAGATGCTGTGCTCCGCTTTCCAGAGCATAAAACCCGTCTTTGGGACAACTTGTGGAACTAATCTTCTAAGGAACATAGGGAACTCCTTCACTCAGCAAAAGGATGAAGTAATGAAGTGGTTTCCCAAGTGCTGAGAGCTGCTTAGTATCCCGAAATCCACTTGCTTGCTCCAGTAAGGGAGGTCAGAGCTGGCTGCGTGCTCACTCCAGATACGCAGGTGTGGGTCTGGTTGGGGGTGGTTGGGCTGGAAAGCATTCACCCCACTAAGGTGGATACAGAGGCGATTGGAAGCCCAGGGCAGGCTCTGGGGTGAAACGGAAAGGGGGGCTTTCTAGAGCTAGTGGGGACATGGGGTACTGGGGACGAGAGAGCAAAGCCTGCTCTGCCTCCCAGGGCAGGGGGTACAGTGACACAGAGTGAGAGATGGGAGAGAGGGCAGGTCGGCTCGCCTCACCGCCCAGTCGCACGCCAGGAAGGGCTCGCCGTGGGTGAAGGTCCACGGCTGCTGGGAGAGTTGCGGCCCCCTCCTCCCTGCTCTCCCAGCAGAGGGGCCGTCACTCGTCACTCACCTGATGGCTCAGAGCCTGACGCTCCTTTCTGGAGGCGGCTCTGGGGGCAGCCACTGTGCCATGGTCATTTGGGGTGAGTTTCTTAACCTCCCTAGACAGGGCTTCCTTGTCTGTAAAATGGGGTCGAAGTGACCCTTTCCTCACAATCTCCCAGTGAGACAATCCAGGCGAGGGGCTGAGCTCAGTGCCTGAGACTCAGCGTGAATACAGAGCCCCGGGAGGGGCGAGGGCGGGCGGCGAGGCTCAGCGGGCGGCCTTCCCCTGCTGCACCCCACCCCTGCCTCTCGAGCCTTCCTCTGGCCTCTCACTGGGGTAAGCAGGTCACCTCAGACCTACCTACACCATGCTCCTGGGGGAGAGGTGAGAATTCCAGCTTCAACCTCCGCTTTCGGCATGTTCTCCTAAAGGGCAGCTGTGTTCCCGGGGACTCAGGTGCTTCCCAGGTTAGCAAGGTGGGCTCCTGCTCCCAGGGCGTGCCTGTTCCCTGGCACCCAAGACAAACCTTCTAATCTTTTCCCAGGAAGGGGGCCTGGCTCACATCTTGGGATTCCGTTTGGTCTCCATGTGATAAGGACGCACTCCTCTCTACGGTCAGAACCAGGTAGCAACATAGGTGTTGTGTGTATTCAAACACCAGTCAGCGATTCTTGTTTGGGAAGTGGATCTAGGACCTACAGCCTGAACCAGAGTGAAAAGCAGGCTTCCATAGCCACCGGGGGAACGGAACTCACACAACCAGGACTTCCTGGGGCTGGGGACGGGGGTCCCTGACCACACAGCTGCCTGGCGATCCCACCTGGCAGGGAGGCTGGATTCTCTGGTGTTTACCTGGGCAGCCGAGCGCCCTGAGCTTACCTTGAATTTTCCTAGGCACGTCAGGTGATCCCTCCTCTGCCCTTGAAGAGTAGTGAAGAGTAAAGAGGGAGTGAAGAACGAAGAGAGAGAGGAACGTTTTCTTTTAGCATCTTTCAGAATGTCCACAGTTCCCATTTTAGACTTGCAGGGTTGTGAGTCAGCGTTCATTTGGGTAAACAATCTGCCTGAAAGGCGGAGACCTGGATTTGATCCCTGGGTCGGGAAGATCCCCTGGAGAAGGTAATGGCAACCCACTCCAGTATTCTTGCCTGGAGAATTCCATGAACAGAGCAGTCTGGTGGGCTACAGTCCATGGGGTCTCAGAATCGGACATGACTGAACAACTAACACACAATACATTTCTCCACAAAAGCTAGAGCAGAGGGTAGGGCCTTTCTCTGGCTTGGAAGCTGCCAGCCCCTTTCCCAGGCTGCACTGCCGGGGGCCCCCTGCTCCTCCCCTGCCCAGGCCACAAAGGGTTCCCAGGTGAGTTGCTTCTGCGGGCTGGGCTTGTGGCATTGAGCTGGTCGACCTGGGAAGGTGCTCTCTTGATTTTGTTGTATTCCTTGACTTCTTTTGCTGCAGATCTGCTGAAACTCAGAGTGTAGTTCATGAACAGGGCACTTTACATATAGACAGTTTTTTATCGTTTTAAACACATCCACTTTGATTCAAGTCAATAAAGTATTTTCCTAACTATCTTTACTAAGGCAAACACTAAAACTAATTAGCACTTTTTGATGGACTTAATTTGGTGGAGAAGTTGGTGGGAAGCTGGAGGGGGATTCCTGGCTGGGACAGGGTTGTCTCATGGACTCATGTTAACATCATGGACTCATGTTAACATCAACCTAGATTATGTGAAGGCTGGAAGTGACTGCTCTTTTGCTTCCTTCAGGAGACCCAGAAGGACAGACGGGGGCTCTAGAAGCCAACAGATCTCTTATTGATGTGGTGGTGGTTTATTGCTCAGCCGTGTCCAACTTTTGCGACCCCTGGACTGTAGCCCGCCAGGCTCCTCTGTCCATGGGATTTCCCAAGCAAGAATACTGGAGTGGGTTGCCGTTTCCTTCTCTAGGGGATTCTCCCAAACCTGTGTCTCCTGCATTGCAGGCAGATTTTTTAGCTGTTCATGTTCCACTTTTGAGCACAATCTTCTCTTGCACATTGTTTTCAGGCTGTTGAGAAGATTACATGGGCTAATGTACATAAAGCACTCAGCACAGCCCTTGACACCCGGTATCCTAGTAAACACTCAGCAGCGGGTTATTATATAGAGGTTTATTCTCACCCAAACCAGTGAGAGAAATTTTTTGTTGCTTCTTTCTGCCTTTTCCATTTGACCTTCTCCCCGTCCTTGGGTGCAGCTGGCTTTCTCCTTAGCCCCATGCCATTCTCATTTATTTCCTGCTGCCTTTGCTCAGAATTAACCTGAAGTTAATTACCCCGATGTTGAGTTCCTCTTGCTCTATGAGGTTTACCTTGACAGCTGACTTGATGGCTGCTGTGTGTTCTGATGGGCTCAGGGGGCACTGCAAGCTCTCGGGGTGATGGCAAACTCATCAGGTTTCCCACTGTGCCCAGGACGTTGCAGGGGGATGCTCCCTAGTTGCATGAAGGTTGGAGTGAGTGGGTGGCTGAGGGAGGTTGCCCACTGCTGTGACTCCACCAGGCTTGCTGGTCAGGAGCACACACGGGTCTCCAGGGAGCTGCTAACAAGGTCAGTCATTGGCTATCATTACTTTTGTTTTTTGGGGTAGAAAGTTTGCTAAAGAAACTTACGTGGATGTGTGATAGAAAACTGCTTACTCTGGGCAGCTTTTGATGCAGTGGAGAGAGGGGCCCCAGATACCCTCCTCTGGACCCCTGAGGCTCTTCTGAGGACTTATATGGCTCTGTCCCTCAAACTGGAAGCCACTAGAGGGCGGGGTTTCTGACCATAAGTTACTTGGTAACTGGCTTTCCATGGTTAACATCTAAGCTACAAGATGGAGCAGTAAATTAAAACCAACCTGCTAGGGAACCTTGCTTCTAGGACACTAAGCCTGAGAAATGTTATCTAGATCTGTCTTCCATGTCTAGGGATGAACAGATATTGTGGCTTCTGCCCACACACAGAATTCAAACAACATGGATCTCTGGTTTGGAGCCTATATTCCTAGGAACCCCAGTAATGGATGAATAGAGATCATGTTAGCACCATCTGTGTCTTGGGCAGAGACTTACAGAAGCTTCGCCTTATCCATACCCTTCCTACAGAACCCCCACAGTGAGCAGCAGCAACAATGAGTCCAGGTTAAACTACTCTTCCCATGAGATATATGGGATGGATTCTAGAAAAGCTCTTTTAAGAGGCTGATTCAAATGACAGGTTCCACATTCCCTGCAAATTGAGTTGAGGAATGAGGGCCTCTTTTTGTTGAAGAATGAGAATGTGATGGCTGGAGCTCCAGCAGCCAGCTGGGAAACCATGAAGATGAGGGCCATACCTGGTGATTAGGATGGAGCCTGGGTCCCTGAGAACACTGAAGAACCACCATACTAGCATTGGTCTGCCTTTATTAATTTCAGTATGTGAGGGAAAAAAAAATCTAAGACCTTCTATAACTCATCTTGTTGAAGTTATTATCAGCTGATTATAATTATGCCACTACCACAACTCAGTGATGTGGCCTCAGAGGATAGCATTAGTAGTTCCAGGTGGTGTTGGGCCAAATTTTCTCTAATTAAGATGTTATATAGTGACAGACTTGATAATTTCCAGTATCACCTCACCTTTCCTTTGATAGCTTTTCTCCACAGAAGTGTTAATTACCTAAGAAGCAATTTAAAAGTAGGCTACAAGCAATAAAAGTGAAATAAGGGGGCACCTAATTATTTGTAAACTGATTACTGTGAAATAAACACACCATTATCGCTAGATCACAGTTTAGAGACAAAAAGGAGACTTCTGGTCACTGAGGCCAACCATGATCGCAGTGATATTGGTGGGTGTGTAAATATCTTAATCACTCAGCTGTAGAATGTGCTTCCTGGTTTGTCTTCACAAAATAGTTTGTAAAGGCTTGAGATGCAGTCCTCACTGCACGACCATTTTTATAACGTAATGGGCAGATCCCCTCCTATCGTGCTCATTTCCAACCTGGAGCCCATCTGGACAGAATCCTTCCCCCTAGTCCCCCAGGAAGCTGGGCACACCTCACTGTACCCATTCTCACACCTGAAAAGGCAAAGAGAGCTCCTTAGGATTGGGATGGGATGACCACTGACTCTGCAGAACCCTGAGAGAGAGACTCTGGAAGGGCATTTTCCTCCCCGAAGTCATATTATTAGATTAGTATTCAGTGGATGGCAGCTCATCAAGGCACTGGAGTCAAACATATTAGATTTCATCACCAGCAAATAAAGGCAAATTTCAGGGGTATTGCCTTTTGGGAAGCGAATGAACAGGAATAGGAGCTTTCTGAAAGAACTGAATATTTTCCCACTGATCTCAGAATGACACCTTTGATCCAGCATAAGTTGTTTATTTTACAAGATAATGCACTGGTCAGCTCTGGGCTCACTGGGGCAGGAATGGAGGGTGAAATAGCCCATTGTGTCATTAAATCTGCGTCAAAATCCCCCCATCCATTGGATGGGCCTTTAATAATGAAAAAGCTGGTTATAGCTCATGCAAACAATTATGACAGCACAAAATGCTTTTTAGTGATTTCAAGTCAGAATTAGGCAATGGCAATGGGCACAAATAGCCACTTAGGGGACATGCCAGCTGCTTCCAGTGAAGCTGCTGACATAAAAACAGGGAAAAAGGCACTAAAACAGATACAATTCAAGTCATAATTTGGTTGCTAATAATTTCCTTTTTGTGTCTGCAGCCTTGAAAGATTGTCCTGAATAAGTGCATACATAAAGAGAGTGAGCCAGGTCAAGCCATCACACAGGTGAGTAACAGCCAACTACTATCATAACGTGAGTGAGTTTAGTTCAGTTCAGTTCAGTTGCTCAGTTGTGTCTGAATCTTTGTGACCCCAAGGACTGTGGCACATCAGGACTCCCTGTCCATCACCAACTCCCAGAGTTTACTCAAACTCATGTCCATTGAGTCGGTGATGCCATCCAACCATCTCATCCTCTGTCGTCCACTTCTCTTCCCACCTTCAATCTTTCCCAGCATCAGGGTCTTTTCAAATGAGTCAGTTCTTCGCATCGGGTAGCCAAAGTATTGGAGTTCCAGCTTCAGTATCAGTCCTTCCAAAGAATACTCAGGACCGATTTCCTTTAGGTTAGACCGGATTGGATCTCCATACAGTCCAAGGGACTCTCAAGAGTCTTCTCCAACACTACAGTTCAAAAGCACCAATTCTCTGGTGCTCAGCTTTCTTTATAGTCCAACTCTCACAACCATACAAGACTACTGGAAAAACAATACCTTTGACTAGATGGACCTTTGTTGGCAAAGTAATGTCTCTGCATTTTAATATGCTGTCTAGGTTGGTCGTAACTTTTCTTCCAAGGAGCGAGTGTTTTTTAATTTCATGGCTGCAGTCACCATCTGCAGTGGTTTTGCGGCCCCCAAAATAAAGTCTCTCACTGTTTCCACTGTTTCCCCGTCTCTTTGCCATGAATGACTGAGTGACTTCTTCTTTCCATGGATTGGAGAAGGAAATGGGAACCCACTCCAGTGTTCTTGCCTGGAGAATTCCAGGGACGGGGGTGCCTGGTGGGCTGCTGTCTATGGGGTTGCACAGAGTCAGACACGACTGAAGTGACTTAGCAGCAACAGCAGCAAAGGGACTGGATGCCATGATCTTAGTTTTCTGAATGTTGAGCTTTAAGCCAACTTTTTATCTCTCCTCTTTCACTTGCATCAAGATGTTCTTTAGTTCTTTTTTGCTTTCTGCCATCAGGGTGGTGTCATCTGCATATCTGAGGTTATTGATGTTTCTTCCGGCAATCTTGATTCCAGCTTGTGCTTCATCCAGTCCAGCATTTCTCATGATATACACTGCATATAAGTTAAATAAGCAGGGTGACAATATACAGACTTGATGTCTTGCTTTCCCGATTTGGAACCAGTCTGTTGTTCCATGTCCAGTTCTAACTGTTGCTTCTTGACAGATTTCTCAGGAGGCAGGTCAGGTGGTCTGGTATTCCCATTTGTTAAAGAATTTTCCACAGTTTGTTGTGATCCACACAATCAAAGGCTTTGGCGTAATCAATAAAGCAGAAGTCGATGTTTTTCTGGAACTCTCTTGCTGTTTCCATGATCCAGCGGATGTTGGCAATTTGATCTCTGGTTCCTCTGCCTTTTCTAAACCCAGCTTGAACATCCGGAAGTTCATGGTTCATGTATTGCTGAAGCCTGGCTTGGAGAATTTTGAGCATTTCTTTGCTAGCATGTGAGGTGAGTACAATTGTGCGATAGTTTGAACCTTCGTTGGCATTGCCTTTCTTTGGGATTGGAATGAAAACTGACCTTTTCCAGTCCTGTGGCCACTGCTGAGTTTTCCAAATTTGCTGGCATATTGAGTGCAGCACTTTCATAGCATCATCTTTTAGGATTTGAAATAGCTCAACTGGAATTCCATCACCTCAACTAACTTTGTTCGTAGTGATACTTCCTAAGGCTCATTTGACTTCGCATTCCAGGATGTCTGGCTCTAGGTGAGTGATCACACCATCATGATTATCTGGGTCATGAAGATTGTTTTTGTACAGTTCCTCTGTGTCTTCTTGCCACCTCTTCTTAATATCTTATGCTTCTGTTAGGTCCATACCATTTCTGTCTGTTATTGTGCCCATCTTTGCATGAAATGTTCCCTTGGTATCTCTCATTTTCTTGAAGAGATCTCTAGTCTTTCCCATTCTGTTGTTTTCCTCTATTTCTTTGCATTGATTGCTGAGGAAGGCTTTCTTATCTCTCCTTGCTATTCTTTGGAACTCGGCATTCAAATGAGTATATCTTTCCTTTTCTCCTTTGCCTTTCACTTCTCTTAATAGCTATTTGTAAAGCCTCCTCAGACAACCATTTTGTCTTTTTGCATTTTTTTTTTCTTGGGGATGGTCTTGATCACTGCCTCCTGTACAATGTCACGAACCTCTGTCCATAGTTCTTCAGGCACTCTATCAGATCTAATCCCTTGAATCTATTTGTCACTTCCACTATATAATCGTAAGGGATTTGATTTAGGTCACACCAGAATGGTCTAGTGGTTTTCCATACTTGCTTCAATTTAAGTCTGAATTTGGCAATAAGGAGTTCATAATCTGAGCCACAGTCTGTTCCTAGTCTTGTTTTTGCTGACTGTATAGAGCTTCTCCATCTTTGGCTGCAAAGAATATAATCAATCTGATTTCGGTGTTGACCATCTGGTGATGTCCATGTGTAGAGTCTTCTCCTGTGTTGGAGAGGGTGTTGGCTATGACCAGTGTGTTCTCTTGACAAAGCTCTTCTAGCCTTTGTCCTGCTTCATTCTGTACTCCAAGGTCAAATTTGCCTGTTACTCTAGGTATTTCTTGACTTCCTACTTTTGCATTCCAGTCTTCTATAATGAAAAGGACATATTTTTGGGGTGTTAGTTCTAGAAGGTCTTGTAGGTCATCATAGAACCATTCAACTTCAGCTTCCTCAGCATTACTGGTCAGGGCATAGACTTGGATTACTGTGATATTGAACAATTTGCCTTGGAAAATAACTGAAATCATTCTGTCATTTTGCATCCAAGTACTGCCTTTTGGACTTGCTTGTCGACTTAAAGTGAGTGAAGCTGATGTCAAAAGCCAGGATCTTCTAAAGCGGGGCAGGATTCACACACAGCTGAGAAGTGTTTTTGTGTGGGTGGCATCCCATGTTCTCTGAGGCCCAGGCCAGTGCCTGGATAGGTCAGCAGAGGGCAGCTCTCTGGCAGGGTGGAAGCTTCCTATAGAATTCCTCAACATGCCTTGCATCCTTTGTTCTCCTTCAACCCCCTTGCCAGTTGCACACTAATTAAGACTGTTTTCTTCCTCTCCAATAAGGATTTCCTTAACCTACAGCAAAGATCCTCTTTGAATTGTCTGCCCTGCATTTGTAGATTAAAAAAAAAAAAATCCCATTAGGTGCTCTATGCCTGGTTTCAGTGACCTGTTTTTCTGCTCACACCTCTGGTACTTTGCTGAAAGAGCTCCTTTCCCATACTCTTTCCCTCCAGCTTGGGCAGCACATAGGTGGGTGAGGTGTTTATTTACACATCTCTTTGCATCATTAGATAAAAGGGATGACACACTTCTCTCTCTGGGAACATGTTTAAACATGAGCCCGAGTTTTACTTCTCCACTTACTTTCCTGTCAACACACACATAAATCAGTCCAATCACAGCTCATTCAAAAGGACTCTCCTATGTAGTGCTTTTCAAATATAAATTTTCTAGAGTTCTGTTTAACTTTTAGTAAGTTGTCAGCTTTTAAATAGACTGTGTATATAACTACAAAGAATTTTGTGCTAAAATCTTTAGTCTGAGAAACTACTATAAGTGGATGTTTTATAAGGTTTTAAATTTATAAATTGGATTTCTCTCAACTCAGGAGACTGGTAATAATAATTAACTTTGATTCTAGGTTATAAAACTAAGTCTCAGAAAATGTTATCACTCATTTCTTCTGTGACTTTTTAAGTGTTAATTTTCTTATTGGAATAAATTTTACATATGATGAGATCTTATGTAAGACCTTATGTCTACATTTTGATGAGTTTTGCGAACTGCATACACCTGTTTAAGAGCCACCGAGCAAGATACACATCATTCCCATCATCTCCTAAAGTTCTCTAGTCAATACCCCTTAGATATTGGTGTCCCAATAGGCAACACTGGTTCTGATTTCTATCAACATAGATGATCTCTGCCTCTTCCTAAAACAGAATCATTCTGTATGTATACTCTTTGGTGTCTGGTTTCTTTGGAGCATCATTTTGAGATTCACCCATGCTATTATCAGGATCTGTGGCTCATTCTTATTACTGCCTAGTATTCCATTACACAAGGGTATTCCAGCTTGTTCATCTACTCTCCTGTTGGAGATTTGGGTTGCTTACAGTTTTTGGCTATTATGAATAATGCAGTTACAAACAATTAAAAAAAATCTAAGTGAGAAGGAATGGCCAAATTTGCAAGGTTCTTTTCTTTATAATCTGGTGTGATCATGGAAGTAAAACCATCCAGTGTCTCCTCCAAAGGCACTGCTGAGGCTCCAAAATAAGAGAGTTGCTTTAATGGGCCTGTGTTCAAAGACACGGTTTACAAAGTTCTTTTATGGGGAGTTCTCAGCCCAATCGAAATTATCACAAACATTAGAATGAATGATTAGAACTCATGTTTCCAAAAATGACTGGTTCATGTAACACCAGTGGTGGAAGACAGTGAATTTTGGTGGTACATGGATATTTGTGTTTAATAGTTAAATGTTCATTTTTTATGCTTGCCTTTTATTTATAGTAAGTGATGACAGATTTTCCTTTATCCTGTGTGATTTAAGTTCCCTTTGGCAAATTTAAGACTGAAGAAAAATTCTCAGGAAAATTGTTCAGTTGAAGCTCAAATTACTCAATTTAAAAAATACTAGCACTGTAGTTAAGGTAGACTGTGGTGCTAACTTACCTGTCTTGGCCACTCACCCAGTTTGCTTCTGGATCTGTAAAATGAGCTATTAGTACAGGTTTAATCCATGTGCTGTGAGGGCTAAATGATGTCTATGACCCTAGGAGTGCATCTTGAGTGCTGGATAAAGTGAATTTGCGGTGTTTCACTGTAAGAATCAGCTCTCATGTGGATAACCAATCACTGGCCAGGAATTGATGACTGAAGGAGTTATGTGAGGTCCTCATTTTTGATACTCATGAAATACCCAAGGGCTTTCATACTTTTTAAAAAGTACGCATAGGCAAAAGATACGTACACTGGCAAGAAGAAAAACCGCATTTCTGACATTTTAAATTTAAGATCTTAATTTTAACCTTAACCATGAAATTTTTGCACCTTTGTTTTATGTCCCTGGATATGTTCCAGTGTCTCCTAGTTTATAGTCTATGGGAACTTGAATAGTATTTGTATCCTACTCTGTGTGAAAATTATATAAACCTTAATTATGTTGAATTGGTTCACAGTGGTTTTCAGGTCTACTATATCCTTCTACTTTTCTGTATATTCATTCTATTAATTTTTGAGAACTTGAGGTTGAAACTCCAACTAAAAATCTTAGCTACTTAAAAATAATTACAATATGGCTTCCCTGTGGCTCAGATGATAAAGAATCTGCCTGCAATATGGGAGACCCAGGTTCGATCCCTGGGTTGGGAAGATCCCCTGGAGAAGGGAATGGCACTCCAGTATTCTTGCCTGGAGAATTCCATGGACAGAGGAGCCTGGTGGGCTATAGTCCATGGGGTTGTAAAGAGTAGACACGTCTGAGAGACTAGCACTTTCACTTTCGTAGTGGAACTATATGTAACTTTGTTCTATATTTTCCAAGTCTCCTGTAAATGTGATTCCATAATTTCATAATTTAAAAAAATAAAAATTTCAATTTTAACACTCCAAATCTTTATCACTCTCTTCCAGGCAAGTTCTCCCCAACCCTAACTCCAACTGCTACGTTTTCAGGTTCCAGGGCAGGAAACTGGTGAGGGGAATGGTGTGCAAGTCAAGTGGCTTGACTACACGCCGCCATCAGCCAGGGAGCTTCTCGAGAACAGATGCCTGGACCCCACCTCCTGCGGTTGCCACTGGTCAGTGATGAGGGGCCCTCTGATGTGTGGTCAGGGTGGAGATGCATGGGTCTAGCTCACCAACACTGGCTCAGTTCAGCCCCAGTTCTCCGGGACTTGGGAGTGGGGCAGTACGCTGACCACGGCTGAGTGGAAGCACAGCTCTCTTCAGGAGGCCTGAGTTCTGCCTGACATTTTGGGGGCAGCAACAGAAAGTCCAGTTAGTTTCAACAGAGCTTTTCTATTTCCATACCTTGAAGAGTGGGGTGGGGGTAGGGCTCAGCTCTTTGAACCACGATGCGGTTTTGTCTTTCAGGCTCCGTCTGCGGGTTCTTTTTTCCTCTGTTACCAGGGAGGAGCCTGAGAAGGCATCTGATCTTCTGCCCAGTTCTCACCCCAGGCTTCTTTCTGGCGCCATTACAAGGTCTGGCTGAGACCCAAGTGAAATCTTTGCAACCTGAATTTGGATCAGTTTTTGAAATGCTTCCTGTCAGATGGGGGTCCTGGTTCACCAAGCTACCCCAAAGGACAATAAGGTCACTAAAAACAGCAGTCACTGTCAAGTGAGCTCAGGCCAGCTGCAGAGTCCTTTACTCCTGACTTCCTGGGGGAGGGCCTTTAAGCCAGACACATGGAAAGCAGGTTCAGCGAAGACAGTGATTCAAAACTCACACAGACACCAGACATCTCCAAAGTCCTGAGGCCAGCTCCCTGGGGGAAACCCGGCAGCCTCTGCCATCGAAAAAGGGTGGTTTCCAGGGCACGTGAGGCTGGGAGCAGCTGGGCAGTCTGACTGAGGGAACTGGCTCAGGTGTCATTTCAGAAAGCCTGCACTCGGAAAGGTTCGCCGTTGGTGGACATGAGGATGGTGAAATGCTTGTGCTCAGTTGTGTCTGACTCTTTGCAACCCCATGGACTAGCCCACCAGGTTCCTCTGTCCATGGATTTTTCCAGGCAGGAACACCTTAGACGGGTGCCATTTCTATCTCCAGGGGAACTTCCTGACCCAGGGATCAAACCCATGTCTTTTATGTCTCCCATTGGCAGGTTGGGTTCTTTACCACTGCTGCCACCTGGGAAGCTGGACGTGAAGATGCTTTTTGCTTATTTATTTTCATTTCACTCTGGAGCCCAATTCTTGAGCTGTAGTCCATTCAGCAAGGGAGAGAAAGCACTTTCCTCTTGGAACTCTCTACGTATACTCACAAATTTAAACACACAGGCCAGACTAGGTTTTTTTATAATCACATTTGCAGGATATACTGAGCTGAGTGAACTCCACTGGGCTTGACTTGCTGTATGGGTTGTTTTCCATGTAACACCCAGGGTGGAAACCACAAGACTTGGGGAAGTTCTCAGACTTTGGGTCTTCAGGGATGGAGAAAGGCTAGGAAGGGATGCAGCTTGGTATTATTATGAAGACCCCTGCCTGCCATGCATGGTGGGGCTTCCCTACCCTATCTCTAAGCCAGGAATTATTTTGTCTCAAGGGATTACTCAGCAAAATAATTATTTAGAATTTGTTTCAGCTTATTACATTGCTGCCAACCAGAAAGTGCCCAACCACTGTTCTTACGCAGTTACGGAGTTCTTAAAATGATGCCAAAAGGAGTCTGCCAATTTAGTTAGGGCCAGGTTGCCAGATGTAATTTCTCTTCGGTGAAAAGTGGTGTTAAATGTACAGCAGTCTGGAAAAAAACATGATAAAATGATAATGGACATTAGATTAAAAACAGATCACAAGAAATAAAAACACTAAGGTAGATAAAGAAGAGGAAAGTTCACAGCGTCATTCTGTGGAACAGTCCATTCGACAAAGTATATTAACTGTATGGAACTAGGAAAAGTCCAAAATAGATGGATATATTTAAGCTGCTTCCTATATGCAATGAGATTCACATTTATTAATTTACTTTTCTGTGTCATACACAGAAAAAAAAAAAAAAGAACAGGGAACAAATTTCCAAGGGTGAAATTTCCACATTTATTTTTCTTTCATGTGCATAGAAAATGGCAGTGAAGTGTCCTATGAAAGAGGCAGGGAATGGGCATGGTGCTGCTATACCAGACTGGACTTTGTGCTTCAAAGGTACACTATTCATTTTGAAAACAAAGGATGTTGTAGTTTGTTTTTAACTGCTAACAATTTCTTGGGTTTCCCATTTGTTTTTTAAGCTGTCAGTTTCTTCAAATCTCTTTTCAGATGACACACTGCGTTACAAGTGATGGCACTTAACCAATGTGGCATTTCCATATTTACATCAACAAAAAAGAAATTTACAAGACATAATAGCATACAATCTTGACAGTTAGTAATAGCAATAAAACACGAAGGGCATCCATTTTATTTATTTTTTTTCTGTACAAACTATCAGAACATAACTTATTCACATTAAAAAAATCATTTTTAATTTGATTTGACCTACACATCCCCCTTCTCATTTCACCCATTTCTTAAACCTCTCATCACATCGCCCACACCTTCACCAGACTATAGAATCTACAAGTAATTAGATCTAACACCTAAGTATAGCTTAGAAAGTCCTTTCTCCCGAAGGTTGCCTCACTTCCCTGAAAATTCCTCAAAAAAGAAAAAAAGAATATGCTCTTCACTCATTCCTTTCATGTCACTTTCACATTTCATCAGCAAATCAGCAAGACAGACTTCTCATCTCAATCCAAACAAAGTTAGAAAGAAAGAGTTCCTCTCTCAAGCATCAGGATGCTACACCCACGAGTCTGGGGACCCTGGGTACTGTTCTGCTCTGTAAGAAGGTCGTTTAGTGGAATAAAAGTCCACGTAATTCGTGGTTGATTTCAGTCCATACTGTGTCGAATAATCAGTAGAAGCTGGAAAGTGAACTCGATCATCAAAATAAGGATCTTCATAGCTATGAGGAGACTGCAAATACAATCTGTATGCATCAAAGTTCTTTCTGTTGGAGTCATCTTGACTATAATACAGCTGTTGATGCTGTTGGCAAAATGAGAAAGCAAATAAATCAAGGCAATTTTTGGAAGTACATGTTTAGGGAAAATTAACGTGGGCTTCCTGCTTTATATTTTTAAAGCAATATTCAGTGTTTGTGAATTTATCGTTGAACGTTTTTCTGGTGCACACTGTATGTTTACTAGTGGACTGGAAGGATTTTAAACTGTTTACAGGTGAGCTGGCAGTTGGCTCAAGTCCTGTCCTATAACTTCTAGAAGTCAGCAACTTGGGAGAACCCCAGATAGCCCCTGCCACCTCCCTCCTTCCTAGAGGCCAAGTTCTGCGCTCTGCTCTGGAAGAGCCTGTGACCTGGGCATGCCTGTTGAAAGATGGCCTTTATTTTTGCTTTGACACAGGGGTACAATTAGCACATCAAGAACCCAGTTAAAGGTTGGGTTTTGGGGCTTCGGATTGCTGTATAATTGCAGAACCATCTTTGAAAACATTTATCTCAGAGATGAAGATTGAGTCCATCCCTCAGTTTTAAAAGAAATATGTAGTCCGGTGAACAAGTCACACTTTGGAAACCCTGCTGTGCTTTTAAAGGAATAAGCAATCTCCAGGCAGGAGAGTAGTAAAATTAGAAGAGATATGTGAGCAAATACAATTCAAAAGGAACAGACTTCCCCCGAGCCAGGGCTGATACTAACTTCACCTGTAAGGAAGAAAGTGAAGCAGAGGTGGGCGCCCACAGCCTGACCTCATTTCCTTTTGTGCTATCTCTGACTTCACACTGACTTCTTCACATGTTTGGAGAAAAACTGTAATGGTTCTAATGTCTGTCCTTCCTCCTGATTATGCCCAAATTCCACCCCTGCCCTGCCTGTAGCAAGATGTTACAAATTTACCACATAGGGATCAACACCATATTCTGGAACTAAAGGTATTCTAACATTATAAGGATTTCAGAGCTAAATTTTGCTTTTTAACTTAGAGTGATGATTCTGGGGATATTTCTCCTGACGAAAAAACTATAGCAGAGATTGAGTAACTTGAGAGGTTCTTCTTCCATCTACAGGGAAAAGATATGGAAGGAGGTCTGAGAGCATCCTTATCTGCAGGGCAGGTTACAGGCTTGTTTGGGAACCCCCCAATTGCTGTGTTAATGGAAGGTAAGAGGAGAGATCAGATGACCCAGGTGGACATGGCATCAGACAGGACCAAAATGAATTTTAGGCCCCCATGAAAGCAGAGCTTAAATGTTACAATCACTAGTCCCCTTTCTGCTGGGGAGTGGGGTCTACCCCTGTAGGGCTGAGTCCATTGTGACCTCTGAGCCTAAGACTCAAGTGTCTTCAAACCATGGAGGCCCGAATCGGAGGGTGCCATGAAGATGGAGAAAGAGACGGAGGTACAAAAAAGAGAACAATGAGGTGAGAGGACGAAGTGTGCTTACTGATCTTTCCCCACCCAGAGAACAGAAGAGGTTTTAGAGATTAAAAAAAAAAATATATATATATGGGAAAAGGAAACCTTTGGGTAAAGAACAGGAGTTAAAGACTTCTCAGCTGGTTGCCATCAGTGGCATGGGGTTACCAATTCGAATATGCAAGGACAAGAGGCTACTATAGAAGTGATTTGCTTAAACCATGGATGAGCTTCCAAGGAACAGAGATCCCCTGGGATAGCTCCCCGGCCCCGCCGTGTGGGCCCAGCTCAGGTAAGTCAACCGGCGCGGACCCCTTACTGTGTTGATCCCTGCTAATCGGCCTTCTGTAAAAATGGTATTGCAAATTCACCTGTAGCCGTCTATTTTGTTCTCTTGCTGGTGAGGAATAGGAACTGATGTAAATTGGTGAAGGTTTGCTGGAGCCTGTAAGAAAATATTTTATGAAATTAAAACTAGTGCTCATTATCTGGTCCATTAGGTCATATGGACTCCCAGGGCTAGGGCTGGTGGTGTGCCCGAAAGGCCCTGCCTTCCCGGCATGGCATAGCCCCAGACGGTTAGCAGCCTGGGTGCCCCGGATCAAGCCTGCTTGCTGCCTAACCCCGGGCTCTCAGGGGCTAATGAATATGGCAAAAAGAGGCTGTGTGTTTCACCGAAAGGCAATGCCAATGCACAGATCCAAAAAGGATTCCTTCTCAAACTCTGGTCACTATGGGGAGCTCTTCCCACCTGTGCAGATGTCCGCCGGCTGGCTTTCTCAACAGCAGACATGCTCCCGGAGCCCAGGAACATGGCTTTTCCAGGGCTCTTGAGCTTTGCCCGCCCCCCTCAGATGGGGGAAGGGAAACATAGCAGAACAAGTTCCACGCCCTCAGAACAGCCTTGATTCAAAATCCCAGGTCCTGCAAGAAGCAGGCACAGCCTGCGTTCTAAAAGGCCGGCCACCTGAAGGCAGTCTTGTGTCCGCCATATCTGAGTATGTCTTAAAAAGAACCTGGTAACCAGATAGCTGTCTTCAAGAGTCCACAGAAGACCCTGATGATGTCACTGGTTACCCTACTAGTATTGTTAAGGCTAGCAAATATTTTTATTTTAATGAGGAAAATGAAACATATTTGAGGCAAATTAGTTTATTGAAGCAAGCAAAGAAGATACAGAAGGGCGCGCATGCTAAGGAGGCGATCTTTAAAATAAAGCAGGCTGCTGCAAACCTGAAGCAACAATGCACTTCAGCTGGTATGTGCATTTCCTCTGCAAAGAGCTTGGTGTTTGAAATGTAGCATCTGCAATTTTCTGAGCTATTAATTGCCATAGTAACAACAGTCGATTAGTAAATAGTCCTGTGGAATCACAATTTTAAAGACAACAGCACAACTGAGACTGCTCCCCCAGCAGTTGTTAAATTGCCACCAGCTTTTATTTCTTTTTAATAAATAGGTTTTTTTTTGAGAAAGGAGGGTTTCCCCCCCTTTTTGAAACCTCCAGAGGAGTTTCAACTTGCAAGATAGCTGAGAATGGAGAGAACATGAAATCGTGGTAAGCCTTCAGGTTGGCATTCTTTAAATAAATTATATGCACGGTCTCTGAAGAGGACATAAAAATAATACTGTGCAACATCACTTTTGTTATTCTTAAAAAATAAATAATCACTCTGAGGAGAATCACATTATATATTTTGTTATTCATTCAAACTTTTCCACGAAAATGCAAATGGAATTGACCCCCATCCGCAGGTTTGAATGTATGAGTCGGTCCAGGAGATTGGCCCTGCCGAGTGTCACAGAGCACAGGTTTCTGGAACACACAGGGGAGCGGGGAGGGGGCAGGACAAAGGGCCTGCACTGCAGGGGAGCCGGAAATGCTTTCTCACTCGGATACAGTGCTCTTTTTATTTGTGGTCAGCAGACTACTGCCTCTGCTAGTTTTACTTAAAACAAGTGGGAAAGGCAACAGCCCCTGAAGCAGGAAGGAGATGGAGAGAGTGGACCATGGTGTGCTGCTGGGGGACCATCTCAAGGCAGGCAGAGGTTACCTCCCAGGCTGCCGTTCAAGTGCCTGGGGACACGCGGCTTTTCGAGATACTCTATCACACACCCGACTGGCATCTTACCAGGGTACAGGCCTCTGTGTGTGGCATCCCCTTGGCTACTGTAATACTGCATAGGTGGCTGGGTCCTATCGTATTCAGAGCGAGGGTCTCTGACTCCTAACAGTGCTGGTGAGGAAGAGGTGCTGCCGACTGAAGGGACAGGTGAGAGGAGGAGGGGGAGAGAAAGGAGAAGAAAGAGAAATCAGACTGTCAGTGTCTTTAGGAAGTCCTTTCTGGAAGAACAAAGTTCAATAATTAGATGCGGCCAGCTCTAAAGTCAGCTCTTAGAAGTGCTGAGAGCTGGAGGGCAGCCAACTCCAGGTCCCTGGGTAGTGGCCTGCAGGCTGGCCACTGTGATCATCAGTGCTACTAACCCCAGAGATCGCTGGGGAGCCCAGCGTGGTACCGGGGTCGTGCAGTTTCCCCGCTGAGATGGCGGGTCTCAATGACCTGCCTTTGAGACTAATGCAAGAGTTATGTTTGCTGCTTTACGATCTCAGTTCAGTCACTTGTGACACACCCATCTATTATCCTTAATGTATAGCTCTTCAGTAAATAGATGTTTTATGGCATGTTTTGATTTCTGATGATTTCAAAAATATCTGCATCTCTAAATGTGTTTGAATAAGAGTGCCCAGCCCATGAAACTTATAATTCCTTTTATGGTGATCAGCTGTCAGGGAAATTATAAGCTCAGTAAGCCCTGCTCATCAAGAAGCTCAGGATGCTGAGAAGCCCAGCTTCACAAAGGTCCAGCTTTTTTATCCAGCTGGAGCCAAATGTTTCATAACAACGTATCTACCCTTGGGTATCCCGTGGGACATTTTTGCACAGAAAATGTATTTTGCACTATACATCTTCTTTTTCTCATTAAGCAGTCATCTTGCTTGTATTGAAGTGTCTTACAATTAAGAGTGGTCACTTATTCACTGGATCCACTAGGGAGCAGCAGCCCCCAGACCAGCCACTGGTGGTTTCGCATGCATTGATGCTTTCAGAGGAAGACTGACAGCAAAATATCTTCCCTAGAAAATATTCTGAGCATGGGCTGTGTCTATGTGCTTCTCATCCTACTTTCTAGAAGGTAGGTAGACATCCTCACCTGCCTCCCACTATTATCAAGATGTCAGCAAGGTATGAGATGTACCCATAAGCAGATATCACACTAACCCTGAGGGATGGATGATCGGCCCTCAGAATAACTGGAGAAACAAGTGTGAATTATATCCTACCTTCACATGGAACCCAGAGAGGGACCTCGGAACTTGGATGGGGCTCGTCGGCACTAGCCAGTGTGAATATCTGAGTCCTCAAAACGAGTTCATTGCTCACCGACTATGTCCTAATTTGCCTGAAATTACTCTTTTGCCTGTACACATGCCTTTCGTTAAGCAGCCAGCTCTCCCACTTGCCCTTGCACCACTCTTCCCGAGTTCCCTAACGAATCCTGAGCATTTTTATAAAGCAGGACGGCCTCAGGCTATACCTGGGAGCCCAGAAAGAATGTGTCAAAACCCAAGCAGAGCTCTTTTTGAAGGAAAACAACTCATAATTTAAAAACTAAGATATAAATATATATCACTGCAGTAGGCGGAGATAATTTTTAAAAATTCCTGGTATAAATGAAGACATCTAATTACGCGACAAGAACCCCCAGTCGTATATTAGTCTTTTGGGCCACATTTGTCCACAAGAGAAATAAGACTGCCAGCAGCAACACAATTGAATACAACAGATAACATTTATATGTCAGAAGGGGAGATTTAAAGCCAAATAAAAGATGTTTATTTATTTTCCTGTTTCATTTAGTTAAGAATTAAATTTACAGGGCTGAATCAACTTGGTGGTAATATTCTGTTCTTACATGTAAAAAAAAAATTATGTTGAGTCTCAAAACATTCTTTCTACCAAATTAAACACCACTAATAAGTAGGTAGCATGGTTGCCAAGACTTCCAACTTATAAATCATAGGGAATCCCCATAAAGCCACCTATAAGTCCTGCCCATGAGCTGTGGATGTTGGGGTCTGGGTGCAGCCAGCAAATAGAGGTTTAACTGGTAAGAGGTAAGATGCAGGGGGAGATCATGGCTCTCCCAGGGTCTAATGGACTCTAATAGTTTTCATCAAGAAAACTAAAAAAATCACTTTGGAAGAGATTTCAGACTTACGGCCAGCAGGCAGACAAGGGCAACCGTTTTCAGGCACAAGCTAGTGGTTCTCAAAGAGTGTTCCTCCACTCTCCTATATCCATGTCACCAGGTCGGCTTATGAAGTGTAGGTTCCCAGGCCCCTTTGCAAACCTAGTGAAGCAGAAGCTTGGGGTAACAGATGCTATGGAGGAGGCTGGGCCACTTTTGTGTACCCTAGTTGCTTGTAAACTTGCATAAACCTTTAAAATGGAAGGAGGAGAGTGGGCCTGCTGTTTATAACAACATGTAATTCCTGAAGAAGGCTTTCAGTTTGAAGAGCAAACTCTCCTTCCCTCAGTGTTTGGAGGTGACAGACTTAATCAGTGCGCATGCTCAGTCTCCTCTGGACGGGAAACGACATTCTGTCACACGCTCTCCCCTAGGAGGGGCGTTTACCCACTGACCTGACTGAATGACAGGTGACATCTGTTGGTTGGTGGTAGACAAGGAAGGATGTGATTTGAACCGGTCTCGCTCTAACGTTGACACAGGTGTAATAAAATGGTTCTGATTCCACCCATCCTGTGGAGTTAAAAGAGAAAAAGAAAGCTCTCAAAATGAAAAATGACATTTCATGATAATAAATGATTACAACTGTGCGCTCTGATGAATGCTAATTATATTAGAGCTATTCTCGAAAGTTACCTTTTTATAAATGCTCCGGAGGTCCCGATATTGCCATAATGTATTCAAGACCTGGGCTGCTGCCTTCACCACTTTCAGAGATGATCTAGGGAAAGAGCGGGCAAGTTAATGAACGTGGGCAGCACCGCCCCAGGCTCCACTTGAGAGACTCTGGCAGCAAAGCGGTGGCTGTGAGGCTACCTCTCCAAGGACCAGGGCGGGGAGGAGGCTGCTGCTAGCAACCACCACCACGGTGTGAGGAGCTCCTGGGAGTCTGTCAAGTTCAGGGCTGGCCAGATGTGGCGGGGACCAATAAAGGCTCCCAGGCATTTGGCTGTGTGCTCAGAAGCTGCGGTTGGAATGAGCCCATGACTGCTGAGGGCCCTGCCAAGTTGGCTGGAATACCCACTGAACCACTATTAGGCCTTCTTAAAACTTTCCTATCATGTATACCTCTTTGTAAACATGTGTGTCTGTGTGCTCTCATATTTGCTTTGGAAAATAAAGTCAGTTATTGCCTCCCCTCTCTGAAGACTGTCTGCTGAATGTCGGTGCTGTATTTGAGCGCCGCTGACCACAAGTCCAGGCAGTTCAGCTCAGGAAGTGGTCCTCTCAGTCAGCGGCCTCACCATGAAGAGAAGCGGGAATGCGGCCTCCTGCCTCGGCGAAGGCCTTCAGAGCACCTCGTGAGGGTGGTTCAGAGGCCCTAAAGAGAACTGAACACCTCTGTCCTCAGACTTCATTTTGATATTGAAGATTTGATCTGCTGTCCTCTTCCATTCCTTATCCTCCCAACTAAACCCTCAGGACATGGGGGAAGAAGAGAGGTGAGCAGGCTGGTGGCACCTCCTCCATCCAGTCCATCCCAACAGAACCTGGGCTGTGAGGATTCTGAGGCTTCAGCGGGGGGTGGTGCGTAGGCAAGTGCAGGAGCCTCACAGTCTCAGTTCCCAGAGGGGAGTCAAGGGAAAATCTGGGTCAGACCAACCTCTCTAAGATTTTTTAAATTTAAACTTTCCAAAACAGACAACAGAGCAAGGAATACCCTGAAGAAGAGAATGCACAGGAAATTTCAGACACCTGTGATGGTCCTGCAAGGTCTCCACAGCTCGCAGCCACCCCCTCTCAGCCGGGGTCTCACACTGCTGCTGCTGCTGCTATTGCTTTCCATCTTTAAGTGCTGGGCAGCTGGGATCAGGTCAGGAAAGGCAGACCCCAGACCTGGCTCCAAGGACTACTCCACAAACCTGACAGCAGGGGCATGCCAGGTGCACACCGTGACACCAACAGCTAGGCCACATGTTTAGAGACAGGTTCTCTGAGCAGAAACCTGACTCCTGAGAAAGCAAGGAAGTCTCCCGGCCCTCCCTGTGCAGCACCATTCCTGGATGCAATTACACAGTCTCATCTCTAATTTCTCTCATCCCATCTTCTCAATGTTGTTCAACTGGGCATGTCTCAATCCTAGTCCTACCTGGCTGAGCAGCACGTGTGATATGCGGTCACCTTCAAAACACTTTCTGCATGGGGCTTGCAAGGTACCAGGTGTGGCTGGGTCTCTTCTGAATGGTCTGGCTGCCCTTTCTCGGGCTCACTGCTGGCTCCTCACATCTCATTGACCCCAAACCATGAGGGACACCAGAGCCCTCAGGCCTCTTCTCTTCTCTATCTACATCTCTTGTTGATCTCATCTCATTCCTCTTCTCTAAATATGCCATCTACACCCTATGACTCTCAAATTGATCAGTGGCCTGGACCTCCATCTTGAACTTGACTCGGGTATATCCCACTCCTGACCAGACCCTCACGTGGACATCTAATAGCCATCTCAAGTGCATCACATCCCAAACTCTGGTCCTCCCTGAAGACCTGCGGCTCCTGCCAGCTGCCCCATGTCGGTAAGTGGCACTTCCATCCCATGGTCTCTTCTGCCAAGGACCTCAGAGTCATCCTTGACACCTTCCGTCTTCCCTGCTGCTCATTTAAGCCTTCAGTAAATCCCATTCACTGATTCTGTTTTCCAGCATGTCAGGATCAACCGCTTCTCCACCTCAAGTCCTGTCACCGTTAGTCTCATTAGGAGTCAGGGGAGAAGAGGTCGTGGAGTCACTCTGATAACTTTCAAGGACATCGTATCATGTCTCTCCTCTGCTGTACACCCTCCAGTAGCTCCCAGTTTTGCTCAGAGTAAGGTCAGAGTCCTCTGACACTGACCCACAGGCTCCTGTACTTCTGCTTACTGTCCCTCCTCCTCTTCCCTGCTGACTTGCTCTGTTGTAGCCCCTCTGGCTTCCCGCCCTTCATCACACACACGGGTGCTCTTCCATCTCTGGGCACTTCCACTTGTTCCCTTTGCCCCCAAATGCTCTTCCCTCCGTCCTCCAGGTCGGTGCTCAAGAAGCACCAGCTCCTTGAGGTCTTCCCGACGACTGTTCTAAAATTGTAATCCCCCCTCCTCCCCCTGGCGAGCCCTATAACTATCCCTGATTTTATTACTCGCCGCACACTCAGCACCATCCACAGGCTAAGTGCGCTGCACATTCCACTGGAGCCTCGTCTGCTCTGCCCAGGGAACGCAAGCTGCCTGTGGGTGGGTGTGACCTGCACACCGCTGGAGCACATGGCAGGTAGGCAGGAGACTGAGTCCTCTGACACTGACCCACAGGCTCCTGTACTTCTGCTTACTGTCCCTCCTCCTCTTCCCTGCTGACTTGCTCTGTTGTAGCCCCTCTGGCTTCCCGCCCTTCATCACACACACGGGTGCTCTTCCATCTCTGGGCACTTCCACTTGTTCCCTTTGCCCCCAAATGCTCTTCCCTCCGTCCTCCAGGTCGGTGCTCAAGAAGCACCAGCTCCTTGAGGTCTTCCCGACGACTGTTCTAAAATTGTAATCCCCCCTCCTCCCCCTGGCGAGCCCTATAACTATCCCTGATTTTATTACTCGCCGCACACTCAGCACCATCCACAGGCTAAGTGCGCTGCACATTCCACTGGAGCCTCGTCTGCTCTGCCCAGGGAACGCAAGCTGCCTGTGGGTGGGTGTGACCTGCACACCGCTGGAGCACATGGCAGGTAGGCAGGAGACAGATGCGTGGTGAAGTGAATTGAAAGGAAAGAAAGTTTATGTTCAGAAGAAAACTTGATTTGATCTACGACTCTCTGAATCTCGTTTCGGGAAAAAAAAATTAGACTCTTTTTTTTTAATATACAAAGATTTTGGCACTGTTTCAGCATTTCTGTAGTCTGCTCTTAAGCCTTTCAAAAATGAAGGCTATCTCACAAAATTTTAAGAGCACAAAACGCGATTTTGGTTACTCTTATGGAAGAGGGGAGAGAAGGGGAGTTAGTGGAACAGGACCTTAGCTTTTTCTGTAATGTTTCATTTCCTTTGAAATAAAAAGGAGTGTGTGTGCACTTATTACTAATGAGATAAAAGAGATACATACATAAGAAAAAAAGAACTAAAAGGAAATACGGATAATGTTGATAGCTGTGGTTTCTGTGGAGAGAGACTATGCTTTGCTACATTATTCTTATATTTTATCAACAAATTATTTCAAAAGTATATACAATGTGACTTCTAGCACTGATGCTCAGCCAACTAATAAATGTTTACTAATTGGGGGCCAGGCTTTGTTCTAGACACTCAGGATGCAGCAGTGAATAAAAACACAAAGCGCCTACTACTGGTGGCGTTAGATGCCAGAGGGGCCATAAATAAACCAGGGAAGCCACTGCCCTTCGAGAGGCGATATGGTGCAGGGCCTGTCTCTTATACACATCTAGATGTGTATAAGAGACAGCTGCAAAGAGCTTGGTGTTTGAAATGTAGCATCTGCAATTTTCTGAGCTATTAATTGCCATAGTAACAACAGTCGATTAGTAAATAGTCCTGTGGAATCACAATTTTAAAGACAACAGCACAACTGAGACTGCTCCCCCAGCAGTTGTTAAATTGCCACCAGCTTTTATTTCTTTTTAATAAATAGGTTTTTTTTTGAGAAAGGAGGGTTTCCCCCCCTTTTTGAAACCTCCAGAGGAGTTTCAACTTGCAAGATAGCTGAGAATGGAGAGAACATGAAATCGTGGTAAGCCTTCAGGTTGGCATTCTTTAAATAAATTATATGCACGGTCTCTGAAGAGGACATAAAAATAATACTGTGCAACATCACTTTTGTTATTCTTAAAAAATAAATAATCACTCTGAGGAGAATCACATTATATATTTTGTTATTCATTCAAACTTTTCCACGAAAATGCAAATGGAATTGACCCCCATCCGCAGGTTTGAATGTATGAGTCGGTCCAGGAGATTGGCCCTGCCGAGTGTCACAGAGCACAGGTTTCTGGAACACACAGGGGAGCGGGGAGGGGGCAGGACAAAGGGCCTGCACTGCAGGGGAGCCGGAAATGCTTTCTCACTCGGATACAGTGCTCTTTTTATTTGTGGTCAGCAGACTACTGCCTCTGCTAGTTTTACTTAAAACAAGTGGGAAAGGCAACAGCCCCTGAAGCAGGTATTTTAGTGCTTTGTGGGAGCAAATAACCCCAGAACTGAGGCTTTAGGAAGACGTTCTTGCAGAGCAGTCCCCGGAGCCTGGAGCAGAGCCAAATGCCCGAGGGAGATGGGTCTTCAGGCTCTCCTCCCCATGACACGTCTGATTCGCCCAGGAGGCAGAATGACCACATGTGGCTTTAGGGACAGGACAACAGTAGGGGTAAGGGATGCTCCAAGAAAATAAAGAGCAGGAAAGGGGCCACATGACCACAAATACTTCTCCTATTTAGGTTTTAACTGCTTAGCTTATTGGCATGTAAGACATGCAGAAATAAATCCCTCCCAACAGGAAATGCATCCTTGACCAAAGCCCTTGTCACAGGGCCAACCCAAGAATGAGGGCCTGGGGCTGGCATCCCCTTGTAGCAGCCTTGCCTGTCTCCTCTGCCCTTGGTGATGTTCACCAGCTTCTCTATGCCTCCCGAATCAGCCAGGGCCTTGGCGTTCTCCATGTTCTTGCTGGTGACCTCGTGCAGGGCGCAGCAGATGGCCGCCACGGTCTCGTCCGACAGCACGCTGGGGCTGGCGCCACCTGGGAGCCGGTTGACCAGGTCTCGCATGGCGTATTTCCCTGCCCAGGACAAAAGAGCTCATTCTGATTCTGGAAGGGACCTGGTTTTTGTTATTACTGTTATTGAAAAATTGTGACTGCATGGTCTCTTTAAGATAAAACCTCAAAAGAGCCAATAACAGGAAAGAAAAAAAATCCACAGTGAAGAAGGAAATGACAAACATTTTAACTGTAAAGGGTAGGTTAACATCACGGCCAGGCCACTTGGGGAAATGATTGGTTTATAAAACTTTACTGTAAATTGCTAAAAGAAAATGTAAATCAGTGTGTAAAACTGGTATACTAATCACGTTGCTTTAGTTTCCGCTATTTTCATGAATAGTGAGAATAAAGGAATTATCATAGTAAATATTGTTCTCCATTCAATTCCTACGCATCACAATTACAACTTCTTCTTAAAGCTTAAAAAAATTTTTTTTTTGAATAAGTTTTAAGCTGATCAAGTAAGGCTGCCAAAAATACTTTTCATGATATCTTTCTAGATCTCAACATGTGAATTGGGTAGTTACATATTTTCATCAAGTTGAGGGTTTCTATCAGTTGGTCTGACATCTGACATCAGTAAGAACGTGTTTGTTTCTTTTAAAGAAGACACAAATACAATTCTGGTATGACTGAGTATGCTGTATGTCTCAAGAGTGATATAATAATAAAGTTCCCAACAGGACAAGGCAGGGGAGCCCCCTCGCTCCTGAAGCATTTCCCTACAGACCCTCAATTTCCCTTGCTTTTTTCCAAAATGGAATTATCTCCAGCTTTTCCCATTTAAATTACTGACTGACAAACTGGAAATTAACTAAAGCACAAGTAAATGTTTTCTTAGTTTTTTCCCCCTATGCTAATAATTGAGTGGATGCTACATGGGTTTTTTTATTGAAGACCTATTTATATACAGTGGTAAGCAGGAGAAGACAGGGCCTGAATACAAGCAAGCTCCATAATTTACAGCACGTCAAGGGAAGACTTGAGCTTTACTCATAGAAAAGAATATTGTTACCAAGAGTGGAAAAACAGTGATGACATCTTAAGCCAGAAGATAAATATGGTTTTTAGCAAAAGATGGTTCAGTTAGCACTTGTGATTGTGAATACTTGTGAATGACCAGAAGGTCCGCAACATGTAATCTGTCATTTTGCTAAGGCATCGTTTTAAACTGCACTCTGGAAGTTTGGGAGAAGGCCGCTCACTCCGTGTGTGTGAGCGCCCCTCGCAGTTCTCGCAGAGCTTGCGGCCCAGACAGCTGGCTTGGTCAGAGTCAGGTGAAAACGCAGGAACTTCTGTGAACTCACAAAACTGTGTTTCCTCGTGAAGAAACGTCTCTGGAGACAGTCCACTGCTAGTGCTGGGCGTGAGGAAAGAGTGAAGGGAGTGGTTCTTAGGAACAGAAATGCTGGGTAAACCAGAGTCAGATACTGAATCCGGGAGGCGCTCAGACTGCCTAGGAAGGGAGGGATCTTCATGGAGAAACAAGAAAAAGTGACTCCTGAGTAAATAACGCTGGGTAAAATAGAGCTCATCAGTGGAGGGAGAAAACGCTCACTGAAGTTTAAAGGCAGGGGAGGATCTCTCAAAAACACAGGGAGGCCCTGAGAGAAGGCGAGGCCCCGGAATGCACACTGGTCGCCCCACAGGCCTTGGGTCCCACGGAACTGGGCGGCGCCCTCTGCTCTCCCACGCCCCCTCCATGTGCGGAATGACAGGCTGCACGCCATCTGTGGCCAACCCTTTATTTTTCAGCAGTAAGAACTCCCAAACTGTAAATTCAAATAATATAGATGTAACAGAAATAACTTAAAAAATCTCTCTTTGGGGACCCAGAGGATTTCTCTCAAGGAAATGTGGGAACTAAGAGCTATAAACACATCTACTGGAATCAGGCACGAGCTGGAGTATGAACAGGCTGGGGAAGAAGCTCCTCTCCCCTCTGTGAGGTACAGTTTGGCTCCATGGAGGAATGGTGTTTTAAGAACAGGATAATCCAGGCAATGACTTAAGATAGCACTGCTGTCAGGAACTCTGTGAGGGGCCACAGAGAATTCTCAGTCGCTCTGTAAGGTAAACCTTCTGGCCCCTGTTCCTTTCCTCTCTCCCTATCTCTCATGGGTATTTTAATGAGTTCAACATACACCCATTAATCCACATAAGGTCTTGTCTAATTTCTCCGCCTCCTCCCCTGACCTGTTACCAGCTATGGGTCTGGTGTGGACCTTGCATTTTCACAGCAAGTCCATTGTGAGGAGAGCTGGCATGGGCAGCTTCCTTTCAGAGATGGAAACCAAGGAGGGGTTTCAGTTGAGATGAAGGAATGGAGCCTGGTGGGCTCAATGCAGGACACCCCAGGTTACATAGCCAGTGAGCAGTGGATCCAGGGTTTAACCTGAGGCCTGCTGGAGGATCTCTGATCTTTTCTGTATGCCATACTCTGCTTGGGATGGTGGCCATCCCTAGGAGGCAAGCAAGGTAAGCTGCCAAGAGTGCAGAACTTTGAAGAGGAGCTCATTCTCAAGTTAAGTGCTAGCAAGTGCTAGCCATATTTAAGGGTGAATGCCTCCTAGAATTTTGTACTTTATATGCCTCATTTGCCTTTCCCTCATCCTGACCCTGCCCTGGGGTCAGGCCTTGGGGCAGTGGCTCTGTTTTGGTGTGAGCACTTACACAGATCTGAGAAGGAAAAGTTATAAAACATTCATGTAATTTCTTTTTAAAATTCAGAACATGGTAGTATTGGTGAATTAGCAGATATAAGTCTCAAAAATCAGAAAAGTGAGAATCAAACCTTTTTTTGTTGTTTAAGAAATGAATCTCTCTTGGGAAACAGTCGTGGGTCAGGGGAGGAGGTGGAGAAATTAGACAAGACCTTATGTGGATTAGTGGGTGTATGTTGAACTCATTAAAATACCCATGAGAGACAGGGAGAGAGGAAAGGAACAGGGGCCAGAAGGCTTACCTTACAGTTAATAAGCCTACCTCTCGCTGAAATGGAGTGGTCAGAAAGGACAGACACAAGGGTACCAAATACACCAAGAAACCAGGGACTAGGACTTAGTTGCTAATCATTTTAAATGTCATATTTTTATAAATCAAAAGAAGAGCTTTATAAATGCTGTCATTTCCCTTTAGAGTTCATCAGGTCACCAGGACATACCTATGAGCTCCTTGTTGCGAACATCTAGGGCCATATTCCTCAAGGCAGTTGCCACAGAAGAAACAACTCTATCGTTATCCATTCTCAGAAGCTCTACAAGGATGGGGAGCCCTTTTTCTTTGCGGACGGCTGCTCGGATATATGCTGCAAACTAGGAAACAAAACAAGGTAATAAGCAATTATAAAACAGAGTGCAACTCTCAGGCATTACTGTCACCTAAGAAAGATGTTTTCAAAAGATGAACTAATAGATTAAATGTTTTCTTTCCAACTGGAGATTAAATCTGTGATGCCAGTCAAGAGAAAACAGTTTGGGAAAAAGATAAGCTAGGATGACTGATTTAAAAAGAAATCCCAAAGCCTGAAAACCTCAAACCACCATCTGGCAGATATTTTTGTGCAGAAAAGAGAAGGCAGTGATTACTTTCTACTTCAGCTACATAAACATGATTAAGGACGGATGGCGTGTCTTCTCTGCAGTTGGCCCCATGCCAGGTCCAGAGGCTATAAATAGCATGGCAGAGCCGGTAACTGATCAGTGCACATTAAAGGAGAACCTGTCTCCATCCAGTCCTCTTTTCCCTGTATTCTCTGCAACAATATTTACAGTTTAGTAACCCTTCAAAGAAATTGCTTGGGGAAAAAATCCCTTGCCTTGGAAGAAAAGGAACTCTCCAGGAACATTGAGCATCATAATTCATACACATTGGTGAAAAAGTAAGTATATCTGTGCGCAAAATGCTTTATCATTCAAGATTGCTGCTGCTGCTTTTTTAAAATCCACAGTCAAACTTCTTCCGTGATTAAGAGGCAAGTCGGTACAGTGAGTCAGTTTGGGCACCACATGAATTGGAAATGAACACGCAGTCATCAAGGAAACAAACAAACAGAAAAAGTAACATTTGAAAACGGGTCTTTAATCTTGTTTTGAGCTTTCACTGACATTTTTACCAATACAAACTATGTTTCAAACTTTAGGATAATTGAAAAATGTTGCTCATAAAACATCTTAATACTTTCCTGCTGTGGTCAAGACACAAAGACAAAGATCTGCCAGTCCTTTGTATTATTTTGAACATGAAAATATGTGATGACGCTTCTTTAATATCAACATAATGGATTTTTAAAAAACATAAATAAAAGGAAAAGATGCATTTCAAAGATCCTATTAGCTTTCTTCAGGTCAATACTCCTGTTTTCTAAATCAAATGAAATCTGCAGGGGAGACATAATACACAACTTGCTATCAGATATAGGACTTGGGCAGCTTTGGCAACTTCTCTCTCTGAAACCTGCAAGGACAGAACCAACGCCTGTCTCTCTTGGAGACAACTGGCTCAGTTTACCTCGGGTGCCTCCCTTTCAGAACGTTACCACCATCACCACTCCCAAAACAGCTTCTCACTTGCTCACATCTCTCACCATGACTATTGTTTTCTTAATGAGAGCCCAATATTTTGATTTACTATTTTCGATACCTTTGAAATCACTTCCATATAATATTTACATTTTAAACGATCCTGCCATTTAACTTCTATTCACTAAAGGTCCCAGAAAACAAAATTCTACAACTGAAATCATATCTATTTTAATTATTGTTTTTAAAATCACCATATGATTCTCAGGTCATAAGGAGCTGGAGGTGAACACCATATCACCAACATAAATATTTATGAATACTTATGTGCTGGGCACCATCCTCGGTCCTCCACATTTATTACCTCATTTAATCCTTAAAACCACATAATGAGGTGGGTATTATTTCCATTTTACAGATGATGAACCTGAGGACATGAGGATGAATCTGACGCCTCCAGCTAGTAAGGGAGGTAGGGCAGGATTCAAAGCCAGGGGTCTGGCTCCAGAGTCAGTCTTAGATGCTATTAGTACTTGTAATGTTTTTAATTAATTAATAGTTGATTTACAATGTTGTGCCAATCTCTGCTGTACAGCAAAGGGACTTACACATATCAAGAACAATAACAAAAAACCCACAGTGGCTTAGCAATAGGCCTAATTATTTATATATAAGCATTAGAACAGCTGGCTGCATGCTAGCAATGCAATACTTTTCACTCTCATGGAAAAAAACAATGCCCAGACAATTTTTGTTTTGGGAGGTGGTGATGGAGGAAATAACAAAAAACAAGCATTATAATAATTCTACTAAAACATACTTGTTGGCAAACTTCTAGAGGTTGAAATGTTTCAAACAAGGTTTGTCTGAGACGTTGTCAGATGATATTTAAAAAGTTCTGAGAACTTGCTTATATGGTAACAGAAGGAAATCACCCTCAATTTTCCTAATGAAGTCACACATTTACCAGTGGAGGCAGAAACTCTGCCACACCTAGGTTCTGCAAGTATTAGAGAGAACAAAGGCCCAATCTCAGCTCCAATTCAGGCCCTGGCATCTCTCACCAGGCTCTCCAACAGAATCCCAGCCTCCATGGCTCTTGACTTCAAATTCACTCTCAGTGCAGCTGCAGATGGGATCCAACAGTGTCCACATCAGTCTGTCTATGTTGCCTGTCTGCTTAAACCCTTTCGGTGGCCCCTCTCGTCTGAAGGTCAGGTTTTAGCTCCTGAAGCTTGGCCGTCAGGCCTGGGTATGAGGGCCAGTTTCACCATGGGCACTCTTCGTCCCCCTTCACATCTTGGCCACCAGCCTGTAGCCTATGCCCATGACGTCCTCACTGTGTGGGCTCTTGTCCCCTCTTGTCCCTTTATCTGGAAAGCTCCCTCTGCACCCAGCCTCACACTGTGCAGGCTTCATCTGCTCATTCTTAAAGGTTCCACTCGGGCAGCACCATCCCCCTGGGACCTCTTCCCTACCTCCTGGAGTCCCTCCTTCCTTGCCTTTCCCTCACCAGGCTGGGTTAAAGGTCCTCTTCCAAGACCATGGAGTCTATATAACACTTACTCAGTACGTCTGGTTTTCTCTTTTGCCTTCAGTTTCTCATGGGGAAGGGCTATGTCATATCCATCCTTGGATCCCCAGAGCCAACTGCAGTCTCCTCACTTTTTTCCTCCTACCCTTTAGCAAGCTCTAAGCACCTTCGCTTGTCCCTTGCCATTGGCCATGGCTGGTCTGACTGCATGGAGGTGTGGATGAGCGGAGGACATCCTACCTTCCAGTTTCCAGCAGAGAGGTTCTGGAGTGATCCGGCAGAGCCTTCCAAGGTGGCTGGGTTGGAACTTTCTGCTAGGAGGGTCAGATACGGTTTTACCACCGATGGGTGCCACAGCATCTCAACGCCTTTGGGGGACTTCGACAGTCCTGGGATAGGACCAACTCCATCCCACTGCAAGACAAAGAATATGCACTGGTGGAGGCAAAGTGAACACAGTATTCAACATTGAAAACATTCCTTTCTGCTGGACTCAGCCAGAGCTACGCAGAAAAGCTGAATCATGAGAAAAAATGTTTTCTTGCCAAATATGTGATTTCTTACTCCCAGAGAAATGAAACTTTTAAGAGTTTCATATCAAATAAAATGCTAACTTGATCCTCTTGTGGTGTCCTCTTTTTCTTCTTCTTCTTCTTCCCCCAGCAGCTTGGCTCCGAATCTTTGCTGGGAGACTCTTTTCCGAGTAAGTCATCCAATTCGTTCAGCCCCAGCAGCCGGGCCTGAGGCACCTCCAGCTCCAGCCGATATGACAGGTTCCTCAGGGTGCACACGCAGTTCTCCACGGTCTGAAACCCAACATGGCGCAGGGTTAAAACCATCATAGCGTGTTAGTGCAAAATGCTTCTGTACCAAGCACCAGTGGTACTAAATAAATGTAGAATATGAAAGAACTGTTTTTCACTGATGGGAACCTGCAACCTGAAAGTTAGAACTCTGATTCCAGACTGTTGGTGGGACCCCAAGCTCACAGAGTGTGCAGAGCCACCCAAAGTAGAGCTGAGGATCTGATTTCACACTGAGTGAAATGTGCGGGGCTCTGGAGGGGAGAACGCCCACGGTTTCTGCTTCAGGGCTGCTGCAGTGGCAGGTGCCCCCGAATTACCAGGACCCCACCCCTTCTGACAGCTGGAAACCCTCATCACGACAGCAGGTGTGGCCAACCCCCTCCGGCACAGCCCCTCCCCGAGCGCCATCTTTGTCCTCTTCTTCCATCTCCCACCTCCCCTCCATCTGTAGAAAGCTCCACGATCTCTTTCGTTCTACATTTTGTCTTCTGTACATGGTCTTTTGCCCCCCAAGTCTCTATCACACCTCTAATTGGGAAGCCAACTGTCTATTCAACCAAGAGTATCAAAAACCAAGTTCAGTTTTGCCCCGCAAGCGCTCCCCTTCCAATTTGTTTACTCCTCTCAGTTTCATCTGCAGATCTTTTGGTTCAGTGAAGCTCAAATGAAAACCTGGCTGTCACTCTGAATTCTCCCCTACCTCCTCCCAAGCCTACCACTCATCATTCTTTTCTCTCACAGACGCTTATCTTCAAACCCAGGCCTACTTGTGGCCTCTCTTTGTCTAGCCCAATCTGAATAATCCATGACTGGCCTGCCTTGGGATTCGTGACACATTAGTCCCTCTTTCCTGTTTCTTCCCACCTTCCCCAGCCTCTGATGCCAGTGCAGACCCTGGATGATGAGCAGAATGCCTTGTACAAGGGCCAGGATGGAGGAAACAGGAGGGGAGGATAAGGAGCTCCTGCTGGGAACAGAGGGAGCGGATGAAAGGCAGCAACCTGGGATGTAGAAAGGGGCATCCTTTGGTACAGAGGCAGGTTGGGTGATACAGAATTAGAGGGACCAGCAGTGGGGCAATCAGCTTGACACTGAGCCCAGGAGAATCACAGAGAAGGTCTGGACCCTGCTAAGGCTCTTACCACATGGAATCACCCAGTTTTCACGGTTCTAAGATTATTTTCGTTAAGTTCTCTTGTCTCTGTTAACTTGTGATTTTTAGAGACATTCTCCCTTTAACCTGGAGCACAACCTAACGAAGAGGAGAACGTCAGGAATTCCAGTCAGAGTTAAGGGTATGCAGACAGTGGTGGTCAGCAGCTGTCGTCCTCTGCCAACCAGCATTCACTGACCTTGCTGTCGTAATCGGAAGTGTTCACACACGTGTGGATCACATACAACAGCGAGTCCACCAGCCCCTCGCAGGACCGCATCTGCTTCCTCGCTTCCTCCCCAGCAGAGCTGAGATTCCTATACAGGCAGAGACACGGGGGAGCTCATTAGCCATGGAGCCTTACCTTAATGATCTGAGAATGGACGACAGAGTAGCATGTAAATCTGGTCTGAGGAGGTGTATGGAGCCTGCATTTTAATATCTCAGGAGCTTATAATAATAGCCAGCCCCTCATTAGCCACGAACAGAAGACAGCAGGGACACCTGAACTTCGTCTCTCTCTCATGACAGGTCACTTTCTAACCTCCTAAAAGAATTATTTTTGGGGCTTATCCTGAGTTTCCTTCTATGTAAAAAAGGATGAATAATAGTAACTATCTCATAGGACTGCCGTGAGGAAAAGATGAAATGCTACAGATAAAGCAATTACAAAAGTGCCCACCATATGAAAGGACGTTTGTTAGCCATGCGTGGTTGCTATATTCAGGCACTTTTACTTTCCTTGTAAGGCCATAAGGTCTTGGCAGTCCCTGCACGTATTAAAACATGTTTTGCAAGTAGTAGGTGGTCATAAATGCTTCTTGAATGAACAGAGGAAACATCATTTCTTATACAAAAACTTCAAGTTAAATGAGAACACTTGGTCATGCTATAATTTTCCTGATCTTTTAAGTTATTAAAAACTCTGAGTTGTTTTCAGGTCTCATCCATACTGAAATTTTACTATCCATTCAACTTTGTGAACTGATACCAAATTATAAGGCTCTATTTTATGTGCCATTAGCAAAGTAGTCTAACTCTGCAATTTTGCAAAAATTAGCCTTTGTAAGGGGGATTGAGAATGACTTCTCTTTTCACCTTTGTTTTTCTGAGGCCAAGAGATACTATCACCTATAATCCCCCTGCGGTAACCCCTGTGCTGCACTCAACGGCTGCCCTCTTCTGTTCCTCCTATCTCTCTGGTTTTCCTCTCATCTGCTGTCTTCCTTCTCAGCCTCTTCTGCCCGTGGGTCCTTCTGGGGATGCACAGGGCTATACTGGTCCCTGCCTCTATCTTTGCACTCTTCCTGGATGGCGTCCTTCTGTTCCTTGGATGTAACACAAGGAACACAACCTGTGGACCCATGACCCCCAAATGTCTATCTTTAGGGCAACCCCTCTCAAGAACTCCAAACTCATTTATCCCGATATTATTGTGGGGATACCCCCATGGATAGCTAATTAGACATCTCAAAGTAGACCAGCCAAAACCCTCAGTTACTCCCCCATGTGAGCAGCTTCTGCAGTATTTCAGATCCAGGCTTAAACTTTACCTCCTATGAGAGACCACCTGACCTTCAAAGTACCCAGCTAGTAACTCTTGCTGCTAAGTCGCTTCAGTCGTGTCCGACTCTGCGACCCCATAGACGGCAGCCCATCAGGCTCCCCCATTCCTGGGATTCTCCAGGCAAGAACACTGGAGTGGGTTGCCATTTCCTTCTCCAATTCATGAAAGTGAAAAGTGAAAGTGAAGTCGCTCAGTCATGTCTGACTCTTCGCAAACCCATGGACTGCAGCCCACCAGGCTCCTCCATCCATGGGATTTTCCAGGCAAGAGTACTGGAGTGGGGTGCCATCGCCTTCTCTGTAGTAACTCTTAGGTCACCCTATTTTTTTAAAATGACATCTGTTATTTTCCTATTTACCTATCTTCATCAATAGAATTTCGTTCTATCAGAGCAGGGATCCAGTCTGTTTTGGTCATCACTAAATGTACACAGAAGGCATTCGCCAAATGTTAATAGCTCTGAACCACGCGGGGAGCCTGTGTGTCCTGCTCCTGGGCTTTCCCTGAAGCCCAGCAGACTGGCTGAGTGATCACAGTCTCCCCTTTCAGGCATGGGGAGAGATGAGATGCTGACCCACGAAACGGCAGCAGCGGCCATGTGACCTGCTTGGTGATGCAGGAATCTGAGTCAGGGAGTTGGTCTGTCCTCTAAGAGCCTGACTCTTGTCACCACCACCACCCCTGCCCCCACCCACCGCCCCTGCTGGTTCTAGGCGAAGGAGCCCACAGTTAACCTTCCAATAGGGGAAGGCTTCAGAGGAGAAGCCTTCCTGGTGGCTCAGACAGTAAAGTGTCTGCCTGCAATGTGGGAGACCAGGGTTCGATTCCTGGGTTGGGAAGATCCCCTGGAGAAGGAAATGGCAACCCACTCCAGCATTCTTGCCTGGAAAATCCCATGGACGGAGGAGCCTGATAGGCTACAGTCCATGGGGTCACAAAGAGTCGGACATGACTGAGCAACTTCACTTTCACTTTCAGAGAAGCCCAGGCCCCTTCCCCTGCTCCCACAAACTCTGCTGTAGAGATGCTTAGACATCTTAGCTTAAATGTGAAAAGCGCTCACTGTGTTATCACTACATGAAGCATTCCATACAAGCTGAGTCTTCACAATTCTGAGATGGTATTATTACCCCTGTTCTAAAGATGAGGAAACCAAGGTTCAGAATGGGACAGCAAGCCAGTCTGTCTGAGGCAGAACCCTAACGTTTGTTTCAAGTTCCCAAGAAGCCTTGGCAACAGCTGATGAGAATGACCAGCATATATGGAGCAATACCGTAACACTTAAAGGAGGCCTTCTGGATTTCAAATGCTAAAGATAATGACTGAAAATAGTATTTGGGTTCCTTTTCATTTATTTATAAAACTCAAATCCAATGACTGTTTAAACTACACCTTTCTGCACCCTTTTAAAAGCAAAAAGGTTTCAACTATTACATTAAAAAAGTTAAAGTCATTCAGACGTGTCCATCTCTTTGCAATTTCATGGACTATACAGTCCATGGAATTCTCTAGGCCAGAATACTGGAATGGGTAGCCTTTCCCTTCTCCAGGGGATCTTCCCAACCCAGGGACTGAACCCAGGTCTCCCGCATTGCAGGTGGATTCTTTACCCGCTGAGCCACAAGAGAAGCCCAAGAAAACTGGGTAGCCTATACCTTCTCCAGCGGATTTTCCCAACCCAGGAATCGAACTGGGGTCTCCTACATCGCAGGCAGATTCTTTATCAACTGAGCTATCAGGAAAGCCCAGATTTAAAAAGACTGGCGTCTAATTAACAGGCATTGTATTAGTTTCAGGTGTACAACACAGTGATTTGACATCTGTATACACTGTGAAATGATCACCACAGTGAGCCTGTCACCACACAAAGTCAAAAACATATTTTCTTTCTTGTGATGAGAACTTTTAAGATTAACTTTCTTAAGTCTCTTTCAACTTTACAACACAATATTGTTGACTATAGTCACCATAGTCACCAGGGCTTCCCTGGTGGCTCAGATGCTAAAGAATCCACCTGCAATCCACCTGCACATTAATGTTCAATCCCTGGGTTGGGGGGATCCCCTGTCCTAAGAAATGGCAACCCACTCCAGTAGTCTTGCCTGGAGAATCCCCATAGACAGCAGAGCTTGGGGAGCTACAGTCTATGGGGTCGCAAAGAGCTGGACACGACTGAGTGACTAAGCGCAGCACACACAGCACTTAGCTGCCACAAGGTGGACATTGTATCTTCATGACTTACTTATTTTACAACTCAAAGTTTATACCTCCATATTCTGAATTTAAGCAAAAACCAGGCTGCAAACACATTAGCAATCAGAATGTAATAACCACAAAAATGCTGTTAAAGTGTAAAACACTGGAATTTTGGCAGTAACTTTTCAGACTGAAAGGTTTTTTTTTGACTAGTCTATAGAAGAGTCATTTACAAGATCATGTCTTTCAAGCCACTAGTCTGTGCTCATAATGTTTTCCTCACAGATTAACAAAGTCTAGTGGCTTAAATTTTCAAACAAACTTGGAAACTTACATAGATATTGATGAAAGTGAAGTAAATCATCCTAAAATCAACTTAGCTATGACACATATTATTTAATCAGTCGGAAAGAAGAAATAAAATATCTACCTCAGGCAACCTGTTGTATTACGCAGAACGAGTGAAGTCTGAAATTTAATTTTATGATCATCATCAAAAGAAGAGTTATTCCATCCAGAATGTGGAACGATCACAGTGTTTGTCAGGGTCGAGAGAGCATCTCGGATGATTGTCATCTTTACAGCATCACATGAGGATAAATTCCACAGAACTCCTAAAGAAGGCAGATTTTAAAATCAAATCATCAATTAGAAATCCTGCAGTTTTAGAAGTGAAATGAACATATTAGCATTAGTTGGGAACTCAGTCTGTTCCAAACCTAATCTATGGCCTGAACCTAGGCTGGGGCTGGACCTCTAATAAATGTTGAGTGAACATATATGAGTTTCTGGTACATCACCAAATCATCTTTAGGCAAGATGATGGTGGGTTTGCAAAGCAAAGCAGGGTTACTCTATGAGGAGGACGGGCACAATCTAATCAAGGGCACAAATATGATGCATCAGTGATAGTTGTAAAAACGAGGTTCCTGTATCGTCTCTTACATTTAATGTTCTCTGTGACAAGCCATTTCTACAATTTAGTATTTGAAAAGAACTTCTCTTTCTCAAAAGACTTACACTTTCTTTTCATCACACTTCCTTTTCTTACTTTCGCTAGTGGGAAGCTCAAGCATAAATATTATGTCTGCAGTGACTTACTGGCACAAAGAATGGTTACACATTTGCTTACACATCTCCCTTATTTAGAAAAGGTTTAAACATTTCTGTTTCCACGTTAAGAGTGTTTTTAGTATGTGCAAATTGCTACCATTCCTTTTTGGATACAGGCAAGACACTAACAATAAATTAAAAGCTGCTGATACTGTAATTCATATCAAGATCCCTAGGACAACAGACCCTAAACGTAGCTCATTAGAGTGTTACTTGAATTACAAACATACTTGAAGGTCTTCATTTCTGTGTCAACCATAAGAGGGTTATTCTTGTAGCATGCATATTTTCTAATAATTACTTTTTTAGAAATTAGAGAAATTTCAAGATTATACCTACTCTAATTTTTACATCAGTGCATTTTCCTAAGTAAGAAGGAAGGGGATGGAGAAGTGGTGCAGCTGGTTCCTCTGCACTGAAGTCCTTCAGAACCCTACACTCCTGATGTATCCTTGGCAAGTTGCTTTCGTCAGTACAGTGCTTTTAGAATTATCAGCACACAAATGTTGGAGGCCCTGTGGAGGGGACAGGGTTGGCAAAATCTGCCCATGTCCAGGGAAGCGCGTCAGGCTCGTGCACGTGACTGAACAGTGTCAGGCCGGAGACGAGACTGAAAACCGCTGCTCCGGGTCTGGGGACCCAGAAGCCAGCCTAGGAGCGGCACCGCCTCCCCGGGCCTGGCAAAACCGCAGGGCCCTTTATAAAGGCGGCAGGCAGGGGAGAACTGACAGACAGGAGCCTGCGTTCTTTCTTTACGAAAGGAGGAGGAGGGGCGCAGGCCAAGGCCAGAACCAGAGAGAACACTCTGAACCGAGAGGACCGTCATCCCCACGTCTGCCCTGACCCGCCCTCGCGGCTGGTCAGTGACGGAGGCAGATGCAGGGCTCCGCCTGGGGTCCTGGCTGCTCTCTGCTCTCACTTGGCTTTGACTCCTGGGCCTCGCTGACTGGGTTTCCTTTCGTCCCCCAAGACACTCTTTCATCCTTTCTCTGCTCCTACCCTTTGGGGTGGGACAGCCCACCAGAAGCACAGCTTTTCAAAACCTCAGCCTTAGCGGTGACCCACCTTGTTCGGCTCGGACTCGAGGGAGATTTGGACAGTTCAGAATCACGGAAAGGAAAGACCCTGCTTTGTCTCTTAGAGCTTGTCCTCTTCACCACGATAGACCTTTGCTTCCGTAATTATTTTGTGGCAGACGCACACGGCAGGCGCTCACAAAATGAACTTCAGCTCCACAGGCGGCCCTACTTCTCTACGGATTCTGAGGGTTCTGCTGGGCTCCTGGGGGAGCCAGGAGAGAGGTGGGTGGAGAGCTGGGGGCAGGGCTCTAGATCCCACCCCAGTTCACCCAGAGTGGCTCCAGCCTCTCTTCTCAATACTGGGCTTCACTTGTGTGTTGCTGTTTGAAAAACTGGGTTTTGGGTCTAAAAGACATTTAAAAAGGGCTGTATTAGGGGAAAAATATCTGAGGATGGGTGACCACAGAAGAGACCCTGGGAGCTAAGAGTGAAAAACGAGTCTCTGAAGGTTGACTCTGACCTAGATGACAGGTGAGCTGAGAGAAGACAACAGGTTGAGGTGCAGAAGGGATGGTGACGGCAGCTGCCACAAATAGGGCTCTACGATTTCCTGCCAGCGAGGTCGGGCTCACCGCCCAAGGCGCCGAAGAGGCCTACATCCGGGGCAGCATGTGGCCCAGAGGCCGTGGTAGCATGTGGCCCAGAGGCCGTGGTGGCGAAGGTCATTTCCCACCCTCCCCTGCTGACAATTTTATATCAGGTGATTCCTAAGGCCATAGAGCAATTTTTTTCTGTGAAATCATTTCACAGTCCTTACTCTACAGAATTCTACACATGGGGGAGAGCTGCATTTTCCAATAAGCTACCTCCTACTTCACAGAATAAATGCATTCCAGTAAAATCCACTAAGGCAAGGTTTATGGAAAGTCAAGTCTATCATATTGTAGGCTATAGGTATAAAATGAGATATATCTATACAGAAAATGAAACAATGTTGAGCCACAAACTTCAGGTGAACCATGACTAAGAAGAGGGCTGGTTCTTAGCACACTTATCTTGAAGCTGATGCCTAGAGGTTCTCTGATCGCTGGCAGAAAAGCTTGTTTCTCATGGTTCCTGCCTACACTCCTGGCCCTTTCTAAGATCTACTCTGGCAAAGGATAGTTACCAGGTTTGTAGATTGGCCTGATTTTCTGTCCCGGAATGAGAATTTTGTCTGGATCTTTCTGTTCCTTGTCCAGCATTTAGAATGATCAGTGAAGTTATATGTCATTTCACAGTCTACTACCAGCCATCACATCTACTTGGGACTGGACAGCAGAACGTTCACAGATCAACATCAACAACAGTAACTTGGCCATTTTACTGTGGTCTTACTCTTCGCCAGGCACAATGTGCTTTACACACAATACCTTAAAGGGTCAAGACACACAAAATAAACTTTCTATTTAATGATTTGGTTGGCTTGAAATTCCATATGTTGACTTTTTACAGTATGATGAGATTTATCTTTTCTAAATCTAATATTAATTTAAATTTCATTAGGCAAGCATAGTAGGTAAGAAATACTCCTTCATTCTTTTATATGTCTGGTTACACTTATGCAGGGCACATAATAGGAGCTCAGGAATATATGTTAATGGATCCACTTAAATAGCCTGTATTTGTGTTTAGATTTCTGTTTTACTGCTTGCCTGGCAGATTTAGTTCCTAAGTATTCCTTCTTTTTCACTTCTTTTCTGAGTGTTCTGAGAGTATCCTTTCATGTATGTAACTACAGGGAGAGGGTCAGAACAGTGGTGTGGATCTTCAAGGGAATTCGCCAGCACAGTTTTGCTTATTTTTCACCTGAAGACCTAAACGGACAGTTGCTGAAACCAGCACCCTAGTTATGGGGCTAGGGGAAGCACACTGCTGATCCATCTCCCAACACTAGAAGTTACACCAAAATGCCTGGATCCCCATCCCTCAAACTGCAAAACTGCAGGGTCAGTGTTTCCCAAATAGAAAATGTGAAATTATTTAGAGGTATGTAATCCTTCCGTAGATGTATAGAGCAGCAGAGTAGGCTATCCTTTGGTCAGCTCGGATGACTCATAGACCAGTCTGCCATAGAAACTGAGGCTTCCTCTTCTGCAACTTCAAAAAAAGTTCAAAATTATTCTTGATCAGAAAAAAGGAAGGATTCTATTTTTGATATGCTTGTGGCATCCACACAAAGGCAGCTTTCTGATCCCACACTAAGGGTTACATTATACTTCCAATCACGCACTTTCCCATATAACACTCAAAACTACATTTGGTATGGATTTAACTCGCCATTTTGAACATCAGAGCAAGTTCTAAGACACTGGTTTTTCTTCCCCACTTTCTGTTTAAAAAATAAAGGTTATAGAAAGCTGAAGTAACCAGTTCTGATCAACCAATATTAGATGAAGAAGGTTCAATTAAACTTAAAAGCCTTAGCTATGGAATGACTCGAAGTAAAAAGCGCCAGTCTTAAGACTGACTAATAATACCTGTGTGTACCCACATCACTAAAGTAGTAATAAAATAATGTTCTTTCCACTTAGTCTGTCTAGGGCTTCATTTAATGGGTCAGAGAGAATGTTCCTAGAGCAGTAAGTAATGAATAGAAAATACACTAACTCCCACATGCAGCGAGACTGATAAGAAACAGAGAGCTTCAGGATTAGCATTCTCCATCAAAATGATAAACCTCCAGCTCCAACATCCTAATGCAGAATATGCTTCAGAGATATTCAGCATGTTGACTTTTTACTGTATGATGAGCATTTTTTCTAAATTTAATATTAATTTAAATTTCATTAGGCAAGCATAGTAGGTAAGAAATACTCTTTCATTCTTTTATATGTCTGGTTACACTTATGCAGAGCACACAATAAAAGAAAGTTAAAAATGAATTATAATCCAGCTTAGGAAACTTGAGGCTTTTATTCAAAACAATTAGTTTTTTTGTTGTGAGAACTATGAACATGCATAAACAAATTTAGAATATGTTAGGGAATTTCATGCCTCCTATTGAAGAAAACGCTGCTTATCCTCTACCACAGGAAAAAGTACATGTAATTAAGAGTAACCAGTAACCACAATGAAATACTGCCATAAGAGATGAAAGCTAATTTTCCCACAAAGTATGAATAAAGTAATTAGAATACCATTTCACATAAATCCTTGGCTGCAGAATTTTGAAAGAGCTCACATTTAAAACTAGTTTTATAGCTATTCAAAGAGCCAAGTGATAATTTTACAGTTAAATTAGAAACTGATTTTACCTGATTAATTAAAATAATAGCACCATTTGAAAAATGTATTTCTTAAAGGATATTAGAAAACCAAACAACATTTGGAAAATGCTATTTTTCGAGTAGCATAAATATATAACAGCCTATGCAATTTTTTTCTGATATGAAATAAATCTAAGCCCATTAATTTTTATATAGTATTCATGTTGCTTCCTAGTTATCAAAAAATGAAACAACAAAAAACCCAACACTGAACAACACAAGAGTTCATGGACACTGCAAAAAAAAAAAGAAAATAAAACAGCCAAAAAAGTACTAGTGCACTTCAGGTATCACTGCTGACCATCCCCTGCATCTCCCTTCGCAAGCTGGCCTCAAGCTCAGTGTCTGTTCTTGTTTGAGTTGTGCTCTTTCACGAGATGTCCACCAGGCACCCAAGCCATAGGGGTGTGAAGAGTGTTAACTCAGAGGGACAGTAAGGTCTTGGCCCATGGTTCCCTGCACAGAGCAAGCATCATGACAAGTCAGGCCACGTTTCCGTTCTCTGGGGGTCAGGACACTGCGTGGTATACATGTTCATGCCCGCCTGCCCCCCTGCCAGCTATTCTGCATCCATGGGCTCCATGGAACAGGCTGCAGTTATGTATCCCCACCCTGCAAGCATCTTTGAAAAAGGGAGGTAGAAATATTAGACTATCGAGCATGTAAAGTGCAGCTAGTCCATACTGAGATGTGCTGAGTGTAAAATATGCATTTGATTATGAAGACCTGGTATGAAACAAGTGAATGTAGAACACCTTACTAATAGTTTCCGCACTGCTTACAAGTTGAAGTGATATTTTGGAACTATTGGGTCAAACAAATTACACTATTAAAATAAACAGATGTTTCCTTTGTAATGTGGCTACTAGGAAGTTCATAACAACACGTGCCCTGCATTTACACTTTGGAAAAGTGCTGGTAGGGGCGCTTTTACATCAGACACTAAAGGATACAAGCAGGCGGGCCCTTGGCTCCCGGGAGGCCTTGACACAAAGAGTTACAGCACCAGGCAGCAGCGACCAGGGAGCCGCTAGCAGGAAGAGCAAGGCCAGGCTGCCTGTGGTTTGTGTCAGGCACTCCCCAGCAACCCCAAGTGGCAGGTGCTGTGCTTATCACTGGGGAGCTGGTGCTGGTGAGGGGCACTTGCCAGGGGTCAGACAACAAGAAGGAAACAAGTTGATCAGACCCTGGAGCCCACACTCGCTCCCAATACCAGGTTGCCTCTCCCTGGATGTTCACTGAGCAGGCGAAGCTCCACCTTGGTGTGGAACTGGAGACCATGGCATTCACGCTGGAGTGTGAAAGGTAGAGGCCAGGGGGGAGTGGGCTTGGGGTGCTCTTCCATCTGAGAGGGGCAGGAATGGGGGAACCTTGAGGCTGGGGTTGGCCCAGAAGGGAAGGTGAGCTCAGGGCCTGTAGATTTGGCTGGCAGGTGGGGAAGTGTGGACTGTAAGGCCAGGGGTCATCCCAGGAGGGGACAGGGACACTGAGGGGCCAGGAGGGGCAGAGCCTGTGTCCAAGGACGGTACTTCAGGGAGCACGTGATGAGGACCTGAAGGAGTGCGGAGGGGACGGAAAGAGGAAGGGAGGAGGCTTGTGATGAGAATTTGGAGCCTGATGTAAGCTGAGGGTGATGTCAAAGATGAGTCGACAGTTTAGTTCACGTATGAGACTATGGTTCAGTTGACAGAAACAAGGAAATCAAGGGGGGAGTGGGAAAAAATAGTGTGAGAAGTACTTGCTATTTGTGGCTTCAGGTAAATGTCTCTAACTTTCCACTAGGATGGGAATGCTGTGAATAAATTATGACACTGAGACAGAAATGAAATAATGGGAAAGCAATTATTATGACAGTGTCTTTAATTATAGTAATAGCTTTCTCTGGAGAAATTCCCAGGAAAACAAGTCATGGTGGGATAATCATCTCCAGGGTTCCCAAGAAGAGACTACTTCAGCAGAGATTCCTAAAACATGTGTGAAGTGAAGTTGCTCAGTCGTGTCCAACTCTTTGCAACCCCATGGACTGTATGTAGCCTATCAGGTTCCTCCGTCCATGGGATTTTCCAGGCAAGAGTGCTGGAGTGGATTGCCATTTCCTTCTCCAGGGGCTCTTCCTGACCCAGGAATCGAACCCGGGTCTCCCGCATTGCAGGCAGACGCTTTACCATCTGAGCCACCAACTGTAACTCAACTGTAAAACATGTGTGGTGACCCTCAAACTCGCTGAATGTGTAGCCCTGGGCCTGGCTTACACTCCGAGCTCTTGGCTTTCTTCTTCCTGTGCCCCTGCTGCCAGCCTAGGCTCTGCTACACTCATTGCTGGTTGGCACAGTGGCATCCCAGGTGGGGAGCAGTGCAGCTGCCTCGAGAGCTGGGTCCCACAGGGAGGCCTGGCCCAGCCAGCCTGCAGGGCTTGCTCTGTGACCCTGGCTGCTCCCTGAGATTTCCTGCTCAGCTAACACATACTCCATGCCAGGCATGGGAAGGCTAACTCGGACCCTGCTGTGGTCACGGTGGGCAGGACCTCTGGTGTCCATCACAGTGAGTGATGGCTCAGATGCTGCACACAGCGTGGTCCCAGCCTGAATATTCAATTGGAAGGGGACTACTCTGGCTGTTTAAATTTTCCCCAGCCAAAGGACCCAAATGATTGATCTTTATCTGTATAGAGTCTTTAAAGAACGTAAGGGTTAGCCTTTGTTTCTGTGATTTTTCAGATACAAAGGTGGATCAGAGCATCTTTAAAAAGATCTATCAATTTCTAAAGCTCCACTTACAGACCCACATTTGCATTTCATCATATTCTTTCTTACCTAGGTAACTTCCCAACTTCAGAGGCAGGTTGAGAGGATTAATGACATCACGGAAGGATGCAGTCTTATGCACCCTGGAAAGGCATTTCCTCTGAAAATAAATCAGCTTACAATTCAGAATTGCTGACTAAGAATGGCCCGTAAGGCACATAAAGGATGATTGCTTTTGCGGGGGGCGCAGTTTATAAAAGTGAACAGGTCACATGAAGGGAAATCCTTCTAAGAGAAGGACTCTGTCTGATGCAGAGGTGGCAGTGGGGGTAGTGACGTGGCCACCCTGGTTGATCTTCAGGTCACTTCAGGCGCTGACGGTGTTAGGCCATTTACACTATCACAGAGATTGCCCTAGGAAGAAGTTCCTGCGGTTGTAGGTTCCACAGCTGACTTCTATGTGTTCCAGAATGTGCTTATGCACTGTAATGACACTAAGCTTCTACTGAGTCATCTGGTCCAAGCAGAGCAGCTGACAGACAGAAGGGCCTCCAGTCCTAGGTCTTAAGAGATCGGAAGTGAAGTGAAGTGAAGTCACTCAGTCGTGTTCGACTCTTTGTGACCCCGTGGACTGTAGCCCACCAGGCTCCTCCATCCATGGAATTCACCAGACAAGAATACTGGAGTGGGTTGCCACTTCCTTCTCCAGGGGATCTTCCCAATCAAGGGATCAAACCCAGGTCTCCCACACTGCAGGCAGATGCTTTAACCTCTGAGCCACCAAGAGATCAGAAAGACTCCGAAACTGCAAAAGACCCGAGAGACACGGGTGGGGTCTTCTGGGCATCGTTTTTGGGTATTTTGTCATGTGCTCTCACCCTTCTCACACTAACACACTGGCTAGTCTACTGACAGAGTGTCGCTAACGGGGCCTGGCTCATGCTGAGACACCCCACCCAGGCCAGTGGCTGACCACGTGAGCTCTACAGGAGACTCTGAGTCTCCCCGCTTGATTGCCTCATCCTGCTTGGTGTTCAGAAGCCTACGCACTAAACAGAATGTCACATTCCATTTCCAAGGGCAAATCTGTTCATACTCAGGATGCAAATCTTGAAATACAAGGCTAAGATCACATTTCACATGTTTTTGACGCAAACTACCTGATCATTAGTTTGATGTAGTCATGCTAGTGACTAAGTTCAAAAATATTTCTCTATATATCTGGGTGAAATTCAGTTAGTAAAGGAGATATGGGATTTTTTTTTTTTCCATTTTGGTGGTAATTTGAAAGATTAAGGGAAATGAGAGGTGAAAATGGGCTTTTGCACCCTCCCCCAAACTTGGGGGATGGGCTGGGGCAGGCAGAGGCAGGGAGGAAACAGTTCCAACCTGCAAGCCAGGGAAGCCAACCTCTCTGCACCCTAGTTATGCTGTAATACCAAGGGCAGAATAGATTTCTTTATGGCCCTTTCCAGCACAAAGTTCTGTGACTTTGAATTAGCAGTTGTTGCATTTATCAAGCTATTTTTGTCTTGCTACCAATGAAACTTTTGTCATTTTATTTCTCATTACTGATTTTTATGGTTTGAAATGTTCAGTAAAGAAGAGAATGCATTTAATAATAAAATGCTATTATTTTATAAAGTGGGCCAAGTGGTAAGGATTCTACCGACTTGTGCTGAGGATTGGGGGGCAATGCTGCTTGATTTCTGAAAACTACCCATGCGGCTCCAAACAGCTCTAGGGGCCCACAAAAAGCACAGCAGACAGTAGCAGGCCAACTCTTCTCTGGATCAGAGAATCAATGACTGTTTTGAAGGCATATTAATTAGGCCAAGGGGACATGTTTAGCAATTGTTTCATCCTGTAATGGCAAGCAACCGTCCAAAAGGCTGAATGCATGTCCATTAAGCTCTGGCTCTTTATAGGGTGTCCTGCTGTTTGCTAAACTTTAGCCTGGCCCATCTACTCTTCCTCAGTGCACAGCTATCATTTTCTTATTAATTTACTAATTAGAAATATGGAGCTAATGATCAGGAAAGGAATATGTGTAATTTCACGTTCTTCACAGTGTCTGGAATCCATTGCTGACATCCAAAAATTTTAAAATAAACAGTGTGGAAATATTTTATTTAGCCATATGGATAAATAATCACTTGCTAAATTGGAAGGAATGTGAATACGACAGTCATTTAAACAAAGTCCATTATTATCCAAAGGCTACTTTTGGGTATTTAACACCAGTGTTAATGGGGGTAAGAGAAGTGTGATAATTTTGGGACATCTGGTGCATTAAAAGGCAGGCCTCCAGATTCTATGCAATATCTTCAATTTCTATAGTTTTAAAAAATACTTTCAGGATGCTCAATAACTTGAAGCTGACATATCCTAGCTTAGAAACACTAATTATCCTGAACAAGTAAATTCAACACATTTTTTCTAGTGACAAGATGATCCCACTTTTCATCCACAGCCTGTGACCTAGTAGATGTTCATGTTACAACCCGACCGGGGAAAACCATACTTCATCCAGCTTTCAGGTTTAAGCACAATAAAGGCAAAATCTATCTTTGTAGTACAAACCTCACCTACACATATCAGCAGTTACTGGAAGAAAAGCTCATTAGGTTTCAACCTGGAAAATGTTCAACACAATGAAGAAAACACAGAATCATGTTACATATTAGAGAACTAATTAACAATGGCAGCCAAACTCTCCTAGGAAAATACACTTGGCCAAAAGTATTTTTTCCTTTTTTCCCCTGAAAATAAAGATGTGGCCCAAAATGCAGGCCCTGGACAGTTATTATATTTAAAGCAAAGGCGAGGCATCTTTTTAAAAGAATAGCTAAAACTACTTCACCGAAGTGTGTTAAGAATGCCAAACTGAAACAAAAGGAACTAGAAAAAAGGGCTTTGGATTAATAACTAGGTTGAATTACTTAATATTAAGAACAACAGAACAAGGGGATACCAATTTTCAAGTGATACAATATTTTGAACATGACAGTTGCATTGTGCTTTAACATTTCCTGATCCAAAGTTGACTATAACTTAACTGAAGAACTCTTAGGCTATACCTACCAAGACCAAGCATCATGCAAGGTTGCCCAGGGTCAGAGTATTTTGTGGAGACACTGGCAGAACATTAGTATGTGGAAGGATATCTTCTAGGAGACGGGCAGGTGATAGGGAATGCTGGGTGATGCAGTCACATAGCACACCCTGCAAACCAAGTCTGGAGCAGATGTGCTTTAATGAAAATGGTTCAGACTGCAACATGCTTTCCCAGTTAGGAGCAATCTGGAAGGCGGGATTTGGGGCTATGTGTGTGCATGCTTAGTCATGTCCGACTGTGCAACCTCATGGACTGCAGCCACCAGGCTCCCCTTGTCCATGGAATTTTCCAGGCAAGAATACTGGAGTGGCTATTCCTAGGCAAAATGAGCTCCCGAGGGCTTCTATTCCTTGCCTCTCCAGTCATACTTAATGTTTACTTGGTGCTTTCTGGACAACCCTGCTGCTCAGTCTTAATGACTGAGTAATGACAAAGTAATGACTTCCCTGTCCCTGTGGGTTCAAGCAAATGGTGGATGGCTTGCACACCAGGGAAGCCACCCAGGGGCTCCATGCATCAGATGGCTGATGGGCAAAATGAATTTTGAGGTCCCCTCCAATCTTGTGATTCTATGATTTAGAGACAGTTTATGGGTATTTGACTTGAGGAATAGTTAATGAAAGGGCAGAAGGATCTCTAGATGTTGTCATTCTCTAAAACATATCAGGGATTAGTTGCTCTTAAAACACTACTGAGGATGTCCATGGTGGTTCCAGGGGTTAAGAATCTACCTGTCAGGGCAGGGGAAATGGGTTCAATCCCCTGTCCAGAAAGATTCCACAAGCCATGGGGCAACTAAGTCCATGTGCAGAACCTGTGCTCTGCAACAAGAAAATCCACTGCAATGAGAAGCCTTTTGTACCACAACTAGAGTAGCCCCCACTCACTGCAACTGGAGAAAGCCCATGCACCACCATGAAGACCCAGCACAGCTAAAAATACGAGTAACTAAATAAATAAAATTAAAAATAACAATAAACCACTACTGATAATTAAAGTTGGTACTACTAAATTCTGGAATTGAGAAATGTGAATAAATTTTTCTTGTCTCCATAAATCTTAACCTACAAATAAATGTATAAATATAATACACATACACTGCCAAGTAACTATGATCAATTTATATTATGACTTGGTAGTTTCATATTAGGTAGATAATGTTTATATACAAATCAAACTTGGGCTGACATATAGCATTTTGAAACTGGAAACTCAATTCTGTAAGTTCTCTGGTCCAGCTCCTTTCTATATTGTCATCTCAGTGACCTGTTTCCACACTGGCTACTCCCATCTCAAAGCAAAGCCTACTTTTGCAAAAAATATTTCATAAGCAATCCATCCACACACCAGCATAAATTGTTACAGGTACAAGTACAGAGTTATAAAACAGTTGTTAATATTCCCTACCCTATAACTATGGCCAAAAAATACTTCTAAAATAAGCTAAAAGCTACTGGCAGCTGTTTCTAAAACAGAAATATCAGAGGTTGTTGCTAGTTTTATATTGGAACTGATACAATCTATTAGGGAAATAGCTTTCTGAATTGGGAAAACTCATATCCTCCTTTCAAGGTCAAGGTCCAAGTCTTAAATTATCTTGTGTTCTCAGCAACTTAGTACTGTTCCCAAATAGAAATGATGAAATATGTAGTAAAGCAGCTAAATTAGCACTCCCATCCAGAGTACGCACCAGGTAAATTAGTACATAAAAGCCCTTAGTAGTACAGTCTGGCTCTACTTCAAATAAATTTGATTTATTCTAAAATGAAAAAGAAATCACCAAACTTTCATGCACTTTACTTCTTGTTTATCACTAAATCATAACAAATTTCTTGAGCTCAGTTCAGGAAAGACACTGTAACAATTCCTCCCAAGGATAAAACCTCAGAAACAAAAGAGCTGCCAAGACTCCTTCTTCCTGTGAGAAATTATGACAGAAGAAAAAAAAGCTGCACATTATGGATGCTAAGGACCAAGCCATGATAAAACTGCCTAGTTAATCCAAAGAGAGCCAGATCTAGTAGACGCTGTGTTTCCAAGGTCAGGTTGACCCTGGATTGCCCCTGGTCCCTCAGAGAGCCTGCACACATCATTCGGTAGCCTTGCTGGCTGCACAGGTGTGTTCAGTTCAGTTCAGTCGCTCAGTCGTGTCCCACTCTTTGCGACCCCATGAATCGCAGCACGCCAGGCCCCGCTGTCCACCACCAACTCCCAGAGTTCACTCAGACTCACGTCCATCAAGTCCATGATGCCATCCAGCCATCTCATCCTCAGTCGTCCCCTTCTCCTCCTGCCCCCAATCCCTCCCAGCATCAGAGTCTTTTCCAATGAGTCAACTCTTCGCATGAGGGGGCCAAAGTACTGGAGTTTCAGCCTCAGCATCATTTCTTCCAAAGAAATCCCAGGGTTGATCTCCTTCAGAACGGACTGGTTGGATCTCCTTGCAGTCCAAGGGACTCTCAAGACTCTTCTCCAACACCACAGTTCAAAAGCATCAATTCTTCGACACTCAGCCTTCTTCACAGTCCAACTCTCACATCCATACATGACCACAGGAAAAACCATAGCCTTGACTAGACGGACCTTAGTCGGCAAAGTAATGTCTCTGCTTTTGAATATACTATCTAGGTTGGTCATAACTTTTCTTCCAAGGAGAAAGCGTCTTTTAATTTCATGGCTGCAATCACCATCTGCAGTGATTTTGGAGCCCCCCAAAATAAAGTCTGACACTGTTTCCACTGTTTCCCCATCTATTTCCCATGAAGTGATGGGACCGGATGCCATGATCTTCGTTTTCTGAATGTTGAGCTTTAAGCCAACTTTTTCACTCTCCTCTTTCACTTTCATCAAGAGGCTTTTTAGTTCCTCTTCACTTTCTGCTGTAAGGGTGGTGTCATCTGCATATCTGAGGCTACTGATATTTCTCCTGGCAATCTTGATTCCAGCTTGTGCTTCTTCCAGTCCAGCATTTCTCATGATGTACTCTGCATAGAAGTTAAATAAGCAGGGTGACAATATACAGCCTTGACGTACTCCTTTTCCTATTTGGAACCAGTCTGTTGTTCCATGTCCAGCTCTAACTGTTGCTTCCTGACCTGCATACAGATTTCTCAAGAGGCAGGTCAGGTGGTCTGGTATTCCCATCTCTCTCAGAATTTTCCACAGTTTATTGTGATCCACACAGTCAAAGGCTTTGGCATAGTCAATAAAGCAGAAGTAGATGTTTTTCTGGAACTCTCTTGCTTTTTCCATGATCCAGCGGATGTTGGCAATTTGATCTCCGGTTCCTCTGCCTTTTCTAAAACCAGCTTGAACATCAGGGAGTTTACGGTTCACATGTTGCTGAAGCCTGGCTTGGAGGATTTTGAGCATTACTTTACTAGCATGTGAGATGAGTGCAATTATGCAATAGTTTGAGCATTCTTTTGCATTGCCTTTCTTTGGGATTGGAATGAAAACTGACCTTTTCCAGTCCTGTGGCCACTGCTGAGTTTTCCAAATTTCTGGCATATTGAGTGCAGCACTTTCACAGCATCATCTTTCAGGATTTGATTCCAGCTCAACTGGAATTCCATCACCTCCACTAGCTCTGTTCATAGTGATGCTTCCTAAGGCCCACTTGACTTTACATTTCAAGATGTCTGGCTCTAGATTAGTGATCACATCATCTGATTATCTGGCTCGTGAAGATCCTTTTTGTACAGTTCTTCCATGTATTCCTGCCACCTCTTCTTAATATCTTCTGCTTCTGTTAGGTCCAGACCATTTCTGTCCTTTATCGAGCCCATCTTTGCATGAAATGTTCCCTTGGTATCTCTAATTTTCTTGAAGAGATCTCTAGTCTTTCCCATTCTGTCGTTTTCCTCTATTTCTTTGCATTGATCACTGAAGAAGGCTTTCTTATCTCTTCTTGCTATTCTTTGGAGCTCTGCATTCAGATGCCTATATCTTTCTTTTTCTCCTTTGCTTTTCACCTCTCTTCTTTTCACAGTTATTTGTAAGGCCTCCCCAGACAGTTTTCCACAATAAATGCTCTAAAGAAGGGAGACCTGGGCCTTAAGGCAGGAAGCAGGCTGCCAAAAATTACTCAACCTGAGAGGCTGTCTTGGCCTTCTGTTTGGTATGATTAGTAAACTCCAAGATAAAAGTAAGTTCCTTGAAGAAAATAGTTTATCTGTCTTGTACAAGATTTCAATCAGTAGATATAGGACAGTATCTGGCTAAAAAAAGGAAAAAAAAAAAAAAGCACTGTTGGAAGGATGAAAGGAATGTATTTAATAATGATTTCCTGAAATGAGCTTTTGGCTCATATTCACAAATGGAATTGTCTAAAGTAAGAGAGCAGACATGATTCTTGTTTGTCTGAATTTCTCTGATTACAGTACTACTGAGGTTCTCCTGTATCTCCATGAGGTCTTTTCTGCAATGATGCTTGCTTACTACAAAAGACTTAACCTTTGAATTGAAACAGAGGGATTTAAGTACTCTTTATAAATTGATCCTTTTTGTCATGCATTACAGAGTATTTTACACTAAATCATTGCCTGGGGACGTTTTCTTGTTTGTTTCATTCTCTATTTGCTGAATACCACAACTAATGTCTATAAATTAAGCATTTCATGCTCTTTATGATCATCGTTTTGCTTACTTTGCATTCTTGGCATGCAGTTAAGAAGTCTTTTTCTATTTCATTGAGGTCTAAACTTGAAAATGTATTTTCTCACTTGAAAGAAAACACACAGTCAAAATTTGCCATTTTGGCATCCAGATATGCTCCCAGCTGTGTTTTCTCTATGGTCAGTTTGTATTCGTGTTGCATTCTTGCAAATTATATAAATTTTTCCAAATTGAGCTCTCTTCTGATGTGCAACACAGATTAGGATTTTTTTTCTCTCCGATAAAGTGACTGTGATACTATATGTATGATTTACAAAATACCATGTTCTTTAAAAAAAAACTTCCAAACAAATTAAATCAGTTATTTTTGGTCATTTTTTCCCCCTTCAGTAATTGTGCCATGTTATTCAACCTAACTTCTTTCCCTCTTTCACCCATCACATTTCCCACACAGGGACAGACAAGGCCCAAGTAATGAGTGCCAAATATCTGTCTAGGAATAAAATTTGCAAGACAGAAAATAAGAATTTAATTTTCCTGGTTGACAGGATTATCTGTTGGCTTCTTTCTTTAAATTTTTGTTTTGCATCCTTTTGATATCAATACTTGGTTAACATTTGAAACTAAGTCTTAGTATTGTTCTCTTTGTTATACTGTCAGACATATGGTTGCAGTATCTAAAATCAGGGGAGATGTATTTGAGGACTGGGAAAGCAATGATTCTGTTTTGGTAAAACAGCAATTATGGGCAAACTACAAAAAGGGAAAAAGAAGATAGCTGTTTGCAATTCCAATCTCTGCTGCTCACCCAAGCAGACCGAAGTATCCGCTGGCTGTGAAAGCAACCACTAGCTCTATCACTTTGAGTCACCAAGTGGGAATCATCCTTTTAAAAAAAATAGGAAATAAGAAAAATTGCTTTGAGGGCTTGGAAAAAAGAAATAACATAAGAATCAGCTGCTATATATATATATATAAAGAAGTCTACAATAAAAGTTACTTTTAAGGAGACTTTAGCTGGTCATGATGCTTTTTGAAATTCACTTTTATTTCTTAAAAGATAATACAACAGTAAAATAAGTGAAATATTTACAAAATACCAAATTCATGTCTACATGGTAAGTATATAGAACTTAACTGGAATAATATAAAACAATAAAAGCTCTAATAAATACAATGGTTTCTCTGTCTTGTTCTGTCTCTCTCCACATGAGTTCTAGCAAATCCTTTGCTATGCACTTTCATTTCTAATATCATTTATTACCTTTCCTAACTTGGCTTTTCTAACCATAAAAGGCAAATTTCCAATAGACCTTGACATATTTTCACTTTCAATTAAGAGGAAAAATGCTCCAGCATGCACACTGATGGAAATTAATTTCATCTAAATGCTCTTAGGCTAGTTATGTACAAATATAAATATTTCTACTGTAAATTTTGTTGCCAAGGTTTTCCATTACTAGTGGCAGCTCTGACTAGATTGTAAGAAAGCAGCAAAGTCGTAAATAAAAAAAAAAACAACAAACAAAAAACAGGAATCTGCATTTTTATCAAATTATCCATGAGCATTAACAGGAAAATCTATCCATCTTCCACAAAAGTTTCCTTTGTAGCTTTCTACTAATATTGAGTGATGGAACAATGATCACAGTCAGTGAGTAAGGTTAAGCCCTAGAATGAGGTCTATGAATGATGATGAATATTGTGTATCCAGCAGGGAATTCACAACTGCAAAATTAAGCTTCAAGCAGCTTTTTGGTCACACAGAAAAACAAAACAAAAGCTACAGGGTTTTAATAGGTGAATTTTCATTACTGATTCCATCAGTTCAGTTCAGTTTTTCAGTCGTGTCTGACTCTTTGTAACCCCATGGACTGCAGCACTGATTCCATATGACCTATATATTTTGAATTGTAGTCTATATCATGATATGTAACACTAATCTTTTTCTTTTCCTATTTATTGACATATAAGTTATATAAAACAAAATACACATTTCCCTCTGTATTTTGATGAATTTGGGTAAATATCAACACTCACATGGCCACCCTCTCAATCATTTTAGGTATGTCCATATACTCCAAAACTTTCAACCCCACCAGAAAAGCATGAATCTGTGTTGTACCATTATTTATTTGCTTTCCTTTTTTTTAGACCTTTATGTAAAGAGAAGCATACAATAAAAGCTCTTTCATTCCTGGATTCTTACACCAAGCACAGTATTTTGGGGATTCATCAAAAATAATTCTATGAAATGAATAATGTGCTTTTTTAGTCCTACTTCATATTTTAATCATATTAATACACCAAGATGTGTTTATTCACTTTCCTGATATGAACTTTTGTACTCTTTTCAGTTTGGATTGATATGGATAAAGCTGTTATGAATATTTGTGTATGCATTGTAGAGTGAATGCATGTTTTCATTATCTTTGTAAATGTTAATCCTTAAGAATAAAATCAATGGGTCAGATAGCAAAAGTAAGTTTAACTTTATAAGACACTGTAAAGTTATTTCCAAAGTGGAAACCAGCCGAACATGAGAGTAACAGTTGCTTCACACCCACTCGAACACTGGTCCACTGTTTAAACTGAGCTGTAACCAAGCTGTTTAACATTGGTCCACTGTTTCAAATTTTTGTTGCAGCAAGACAGAACCAAGGAAATTATGCACTCCCCCAACAATCCTAAAACCCCATTCGAGTTTTTTCAGGTATTCCCCACAGTTCTTTAGAGTAAAATAATTCAGAGAAGAATCATCACAGCATTCAATTGTCTTTTACCCCTAATCTACTTCCATCTGGACACATTCCTCAGTTTTTTACTTGACTTTTATGACTTTTAATATTTTTTGAAGCTTAAATGCCAATGATTTATAGAATGCCAATTTTAAAATATCTCTTCCCAATTAGATTCAGGTTTTTCATGAATCTTTGAATGAGGCATAGAAAAGTAACCCTGTGTTCTTCTAATTGCATCCTATCAAGTGGCACATGATTTCAGTTTGTTTTAATACAGAAAGCATTCACACTGATCACTTGATTAAGATAGTGTCTGCTAGGATTCTCCACTGCATAGATACTCTTTTACTCTTTGTAAGCAATATGTATTTTGGGAGAGAGCTATTTAAAAAATCAGCCCCCTGGTGGCTCAGTGGTAAAGAACCCACCTGCCAAAGCAGAAGATGTGGGTTAAATCCCTGGGTCAGGAAGACCACCTGAAGAAGAAAATCACAACCCACTCCAGTATTCTTGCCTAGGAAATCCCATGACAGAGAAGCCTGGGGGGCTACAGTCTATGGGACTGTAAAAGAGTCAGAAACAACTTAGTGAGTAAATAATAGCATCTGAAAATTATGTGTATATTCCACTCCTCACCGATCTTTCAATTTATTGATTGATTGAGTTTTATAAATATGGGAATTTCCCTGGTGGCTCAGTGGTAAAGTACCTGCCTGTCAATGCAGGAGACACAAGTTCAATCCCTGGGTGGAGAAGATCCCCTGGAGAAGAAAATGGTAACCCACTCCAGTATTTTTGCCTGGGAAATTCCATGGACAGAGGAGCCTGGTGGCTATAGTCCGTGGGATGATGAAAGAGTGAGACACCAACTGAAAAACGCCAGTGTAAATATGGACTAATTATTTTCTACTTTATTTACTGGGTAATAATATCATATTCCAAGGCCAAATTTGCCTGTGACTCCAGGTGTTTCTTGACTTCCTACTTTAGCATTCCAGTCCCCTATAATGAAAAGGACATCTTTTTTGGGTGTTAGTTCTAAAAGATCTTGTAGGTCTTCATAAAACCGTTCAACTTCAGCTTCTTCAGCATTACTGGTTGGGGCATAGACTTGGATAACTGTGATATTGAATGGTTTTCCTTGGAGACGAACAGAGATCATTCTGTCGTTTTTGAGATTGCATCTGTGATTTCAACATATTCCAATCATCTTTTAAATACATCCTTGCTTCTAACACAACACAATGGTCTAAACTCTCTCCAAAGTTGCTGAACCAGTTTAGAGTTTTGCCAAGAGAGTTTGAGAATTCTGGTTGTTCCACATCCTCACCAACATTTGATAATGTCATTCCTTTGAATTTTAGCCATACTGAGACTTCTTGGGAGGTTGCTTCAAGTTTGTTCTTTTTTAAACAGGATTTTGTTGTTGTTGTTCCTTTTAATGTTATCCCATAGGTTTTATTTCTCCTTTAATTTATCCTTTAATTATGTCCATGCTTTCTTTAAATTCTTGAGCATATTGTTAATAGCTGTTTTAAATTCATATGTACAATGTTATTATTTCTGCCATTCTCTCTGTTTCTATTGACTAATTACTCTCCTGGCTATGAGACATAATTGCTATTTACATATCTAGTAATATTTGACTGGATGACGATCATTAGACACTGTATATTTTTTTAGTATCTGGATTTTGTTACTTTCCTTTAAAGAGTCATGGCATTTTCTACAGCAGGCATTTAAATTACTTACAGATCATCTTGATTCTTCCAAGACTTCTCTTTTATGCTATGTTAAGGCAGAGGAAAATCCCATGGACGGAGGAGCCTGGTGGGCTGCAGTCCATGGGGTCGCTAAGAGTTGGACATGACTGAGTGGCTTCACTTTCATTTTTCACTTTCATGCACTGGAGAAGGAAATGGCAACCCACTCCAGTGTTCTTGCCTGGAGAATCCCAGGGACGAGGGAGCCTGGTTGGCTGCCGTCTATAGAGTCGCACAGAGTCAGATACGACTGAAGCGACTTAGCAGCAGCAGCAGCAGCAGCAGCAGAGTATCATTTACCCAAGCCCTAAATACTGATAAATGACTCTTTTGTCATCCCCACTGAATATCTGAGGTGTTTAATACTATCTCTCAACTTTGGCTGGTTAGAAATTGAACTCTCTCAGTTCTGTGTTAAACACTGAGAATGAGAAAAACTTGATTTATTCTTAGCCTCTGTACCTTGCCAGACTTATGGAACTGCACTGAGTATGTACAGCTTGATATTGAGCAAAAGACACAAGGTAACTTATACAGACTTCAGGAGGTATTTTCCTGTGTCGCTTCCTCTGTTCTTCCATACTGCCCTGTGAATTTCAGATGCCTCAACTTCCTTTAACTTCTACTTAAGTGTCTCTAACTCAAAAATCCATCCTCTCTGCTTGAGTTCACCTCTCAGCATCATAATCTAGAAATTACCTACAGAGAGAAAACCAAGGAAATTATAGAACTCACCCAGATCTCTCCAGGTCAAAGTTCTTCACTGTCTGTTGTTCATAGTCTAAAATCCATTGTTTCATATATATTTACTAGTTTTCTAGCTTTTGACAGAGGAGAGCAATTCCAGTAACAGAAGCTCTGCCATGGCTATAAGAGAAAAACAACAGTATTTTTTTTTTAAGTAAGAAAGTTCTAAATAATTCATTTTATTTAAATAATTATGTACAAATGAAAAATGAATGAAACATACAATCCTGATTTAATTCAACTCTATCTGCATAAAAATGCATAACATTTTGTCCTTATTTTTTATCACTGTTGAATTTCACTTGTCAGTTTGACTCCAATTGTAATTTTGATAACAAAATTTTACACTTGTTTACTTATCTAGTATACGAAGTACCATTGTCAGTTAAAACTTTGTTACAAATAAGATACCAAGGTTTCTATCTTAAAACTAGAGAGAAACTTTATTATAAATAAAACTATGTCTCACAGAACAGAACAGCAATTAATTCTGCCAGATCTCAGGTATGAGCTGAGTATAGTCCTAGAAGTTGCCTGTCTCATTTTCAGCTTGTTTTTTTTTTTTTTTCTCATACTGGCTTTCTATATACTGCTAGTTCATGTAGCATAATGAGTCCAGAGATGATCAATTTCAGATTTCTGAAGAATCAGCCCTGATTGGCCCTTCTCAAGGTTGGAGGCTTGTACTAAATCAAAATCCTAAGTCTAAATATGTTGGGTCATATGTGTAAGCTGGGCTGCTTCCATTATAATCACACGTATATTTGGAGTGTTTGTGTAGGAGAATGTTCTGGAAACAGTAGAATAAAACAATAGGCACCAAATTTACAGGATGGACTGGAATGCTAAGAAAGTTTTATGGCAATTGTAAAATTTGTTACCTGTCACATGTTCTGGTTTTGATTGTGCTTTTTAAGTATTTTATTTTCAAATTGTAACTAGTCAATACAAATGTTTACAGAATGATGACACTGAGGCTAAGGCAATAAGTAATTCCCAAAGAGACCATTTAGCATTCATTTGTTTTTGGATATACTAGAGAATACTGTCTGAAAGTCGTCCAATGAATGCATGCTCTGAGATTTCAGAAACACATGGATATAGATGATAGAGCTCAAATGCTTTGCCTTTGCTAGGTAAAATATATATGTATAACCAATGAATGATTTTTTTCTTCATAAATACAAATATTGACTGAATCTGGGTTTCTGCTCTTAAAAATACAATCTTCCTACAAGCTGCTCTTACCTCCACCATTCAACTAAGACATGCATGTTTAAAGATCATATTGCCTATTAGCATCAATCAGTTTTTTTCATGCTTCTATTTTGATAGTTTCTACAACTGAGCTGCCCATAGAATGTTACATGAGATAGTAATTTTAACAGTTTAAAAATCTTGCTTCTGTTAAACATTATTAATATTTAGAATTCTGAACCATTAGAAGTTGGGATCAGTATCAAATGTTCCAATCATCATGTTCCAAAGTAGATTACATATTTATTTTCAAGGCAGAAACTTGAGTCACGTAAAGCAAAAGCAGTTTTGAGTAAAGAACTAAAGTAGATACTGATGTCGATTTGCTATGTCTAATTGTGTCCTGATGTTTATGTGAAATACTGGATGCAACCACTTCCTTATCAAGTTGCAGATGAGAGGAACACCTTTGAGTAAGACAAGATTTTTTTTTTTTTTATTAGCTTTAAATAAATGAGAGACTAATTTTCTCAAACTTTCTTCTATTTTAAATATGCAGGACTATTTGGTTCTCTAAATTTCTAAGCAAGACGATAGAAATGACCAACGGAAATTCCTTATGGGCATAAGATGAACAAAGGACACAGCTTTTAACCACAGAGAGGAATTTTTTGGTATAACAGAAATACTCTCCTCACTATAAAGTCTGATAAAGTAGAGAAGTATTTGATTTTCAGCTTTATAAATAGCATCTGTTGGCTCCTCATCTGATAAATGTGCTGTTATCTAATTTATCATGTCAGAACCATCCTAGGAATATTCCCAAATTTTCTATTTTATGCTGATTTTTCCAATGTAATATTTTATATGATGAGATCATATATATATAGACTTATACTAATTGCAATATGTATATATTTGTTTATATAGTCATTTATATGTGTACACACACACACACATATATATATGAAAGTGAAAATGTAAGTCGCTCAGTTGTGTCCAACTCTTTGCAACCCCATGGATTGTAGCATGCTTGACATCCCTGTCCCTCACCATCTCCCAAAGTTTGCCGAAGTTTATTCCATTGCGTTGATGATGCCATCCAGCCGTCTCATCCTCGGGTGCCCTCTTCTCATTCTGCCTTCAATCTTTCCAAGCATCAGGGACTTTTCCAATGAGTCAGCTGTTCATATCAGATGACCAAAATACTGGAGCTTCAACTTCAGCATCAGTCCTTCCAACAAGCATTCATGATTGATTTCCCTTATGATTGACTGGTTTGATCTTCTTGCTGTCCAAAGGATTTTCAGGAATCTTTTCCAGCACCCCAGTTCAAAGGCATCAATTTTTTGGTGTTCTGCCTTCTTCACGGTCCAGCTTTCACAATCATACCTGACCTCTGGGAAGACCATAGCCTTGACTATATGGACCTTTGTCAGCAGAAAAATGTCTCTGCTTTTGAACACACTCACTAAGTTTTTTATAGCTTTCCTGCCAAGAAACAATCATCTTCTGATATCAAGGATGAGTCACCATATGCAGTGATTTTAGAGCCCAAGAAGAGAAAATCTGCCACAACTTCTACTTTTTCCCCTTCTATTGCCATGAAGTAATGGTGCCAGATGCCACGATCATAACTTTTTTTTAATATTTAGTTTTAAGCTGGTTCTTTCTTCTCTTAACACTCCAGAGGCTCTTTATTTTCTCTTTGCTTTCCGCCATTAGATTGGTATCATCAGCATAACTGAGGCTTTTAAGTTTTCCACACCTATCTTGATCCCTAGCTTGTAACTAATCCCTGCCTGGCATTTCTCATGATGTGCTTAGCATATGGATTAAACAAACAAGTTGAGAGCAGATAAGCCTGTCCTACTCCTTTCTCAATCTTGAACCAATCGGTTGTTCCATAAAGGGTTCTAACTGTTACATCTTGACCTGCATATAGGCTTCTCTGGAGACAGGTAACATGGTTTGGTATTCCCATCTCTTTAAGAACTTTCCACAGTTTGTAATGATTAACATAGTCAAAGGCTTTCGTGTAGTTGATGAAACAGAGGAAGATGTTTTCTTGGAATTCCCTAGCTTTCTCAATGATCCAGTGAATGTTGGCAATTTGATCTCTGGTTCCACTTTCTTTTCTAAATCCAGCTTGGATGTTTGGAAGTTCTTGGTTTGCATAATGCTGAAGCCTAGCATGCAAGATTTTAAGCATGAGCTTATTAGCATGGGAGATGAGTGCAACTGTCCGATGGTTTGAATATTCTTTAGTACTACCTTTCTTGGGAACTGGGATGAGTATTGACCTTTTCCAGTCTCTTGGCCACTGCTGGGTCTTTCAGATTTGCTGACATATTGAATGTAACACCTTAATGGCATCATCCTTTAGGGTTTTGAATAGTTCTACTGGAATTCCATTGGACTTCCCTGGTGGCTTAGATGGTAAAGCTTCTGCCTACAATGTGAGAAACCCAGGTTCAATCCCTGGATCAGGAATATCTCCTGGAGAAGGAAATGGCAACCCACTCCAGTATTCTTGCCTGGAAAATCCCATGGACGGAGGAACCTGGTAGGCTACAGTCCATGGGGTTGCAAAGAGTCAGACATGACTGAGTGACTTCACTTTCACTAGAATTCCATTGCATCCATTAGCTTTATTAACAGCAGTGCTTCCTAATGCCCACATGACTTTGCTTTCCAGAAACTCTGGCTCTGGGTGACTGACTACACCCACGTAGTAACCTGGTTCATGAAGATATTTTTTGTACAGTTCTTCCATGTATTCTTTCCTATCTTCTTGATCTCTTGAGCATCTACTAGGTCTCTACCATTCTGTCCTTTATTGTGCCCATTTTTGGACAAAATATTCCCTTGATAAGTCCAATTTTCTTGAAGAGAGCTCTAACCTTTCCCTTTCTGTTGTTTTCTTCAGTTTTATGCACTGTTCATTGAAGAAGGCCTTCTTGTCTCTCTGTGCTGTTCTTAGGAACTCTCAGTTTAGTTGTATATAAATTACAAGTTTTCTTTCTTTTGTAAGAAAAACACAAACAAACTCTTTGAAATGTAGCTCAGCCTTTTAGGTTTCCAATCACCCTGTAAGTATAGTTTTTGCTTCAGGGAGATTTTTGAATATGTATTACAAAACAATAAGTTTTCTAATGTATTTCTGCACTAACACACATCTAAGTCTTTGTGTAGCTTATATTTCATGTTGAAATAAATTTAAATATTACATTATCATTCTAGTCCAAAGCCACATAGTACTTTACTTAGAAAATATTAAGGATTCAATATTTACTGATCTGACGTTTATAGCCCTTGGATTACACAAATTACTTATTTCAGCATTCTATATCTCTCACATTTTACTTCACTACACAGTCATTGATGATTGTTACAACAAATGAATGTAGTTAATTCTACCTTTTTAAAAATTATATAAATTTCTAATGACAACAAATCTTTGTAAACATTTTAGAGTTCTTTGACATGTTGATATTTAAATTTTAAACAATTAGTCTGACTTTTTTAATTTGGAGTGCAATTGCTTTATAATATTATATTAGTTTCTGCTGAACTATGAAGTGGATCAGCTATATGTATACTCTCCCATGTGAACCACCTTCCCACCCCTCATTCTACCCATCAAGGTCATCTACAAAGGAACAAGCTGAGTTCCCTGTGCTATATGGTAGGTTCCTACTGCTGCTGCTGCTGCTAAGTCGCTTCAGTCGTGTCCGACTCTGTGCGACCCCACAGATGGCAGCCCATTGGGCTCCGCCATCCCTGGGATTCTCCAGGCAAGAACACTGGAGTGGGCTGCCATTTCCTTCTCCAGGTTCCCACTAGCTATCTATTTTACACACAGTAGTATATATATGTCAATCCTATTCTCCCAATTTGTCTCACTTTCTCTCCCACTGCCCCTTCATCCACATGTCCAATCTCTATGTCTGTGTCTCAATTCCTGCCCTGCAAACAGGTTCATCTGTAAAATGTTTCTAGATTCCATATGTATACATTAATATACAATATTTATTTTTCTCTTTCTGACTTACTTCACTCTGACAGACTCTAGATCCATCCAAATCACTATAAATTAGTTTCATTTCTTTTTATGTATATATCTTCTTTATCCATTCATCTGTCAGTGGACAAGGTTGTTTCCATGTTCTGGCTATTATAAATGGTGGTGCAATGAACATTGGGGTACGTGTATGTTTTTCAATTATGGTTTTCTCAGGGTATAGATACTTTAGTGGAATTACTAGGTCATATGATAGTTGTTTTTTTTTTAAGCTTTTCAAGGAACTTTGATACTGTCCTCCATAGCAGTTGAATCAATTTACATTCCCACCAACAGTGCAAGAGTGTTCCCTTTTCTCCAAACTCTCTCCAGCATTTATTGTTTGTAGATTTTTTGATGATGCCCATTCTTACCAGTGTAAGGTGATAACTGGTAGTTTTGACTTGCATTTCTCTAATAATAAGTGACTTTGAGCAACTTTTCTTGTGTTTTTTTAGCTATAGTCTATTGAGGAGAGACTGGCATCTGTGATTGCATATTGAAAATTATTGGTACCCACATTTATTTGTGGGATAACCTCAAACATTGAACATAAATACATAAACATTGAACATAAATACATGGTAAATATAGAAAAAAGGAAACAGGAAGAATATGGAATTGCATTACTATTAAATCTATGTAATGTCATTTGAATCATTTCTAAATGGTTTCTTAGCACTTGATACTGTCACTCTGACCCTGTAAACAAATAAAAGCTAAAATGATTAAGTAATTCTTTACAAAATTCTCACTACAGATGATTTGTTCCTTCTGACTTTGTGTTGAGTGAAGAGTTGCACATATGTTAGATAATTCTGGGTGTCAAAAAAGTCAAAATTCATATCATTTCCACTTGCTCAAATACTCCCACAAATAAATTAACTCCATTTGTTCTTCGGGTTCACAGATAAGCTACAGTGTTCATAATGGCATTTGAATGCATATTCTAGTAATAAAATGTTGGTCTGAGTGAACTTTAAGAGGAAATTAAACTAAAGTTAATGATTATTTTAGTGTTAATTACTACTGTACTTGAAGAACCTGAATTCATCTAAAAAGTAATGTTCTCTTCTTATTACATATTTTATTCCTCAACTATCAACCTTTTGAATCTTGACATATTTAATGTTTATGGTGTCATCAAAGGAAGTTCACTTTACGTCACTTTTCTGTCTTAGNAACTTTGATACTGTCCTCCATAGCAGTTGAATCAATTTACATTCCCACCAACAGTACAAGAGTGTTCCCTTTTCTCCAAACTCTCTCCAGCATTTATTGTTTGTAGATTTTTTGATGATGCCCATTCTTACCAATGTAAGGTGATAACTGGTAGTTTTGACTTGCATTTCTCTAATAATAAGTGACTTTGAGCAACTTTTCTTGTGTTTTTTTAGCTATAGTCTATTGAGGAGAGACTGGCATCTGTGATTGCATATTGAAAATTATTGGTACCCACATTTATTTGTGGGATAACCTCAAACATTGAACATAAATACATAAACATTGAACATAAATACATGGTAAATATAGAAAAAAGGAAACAGGAAGAATATGGAATTGCATTACTATTAAATCTATGTAATGTCATTTGAATCATTTCTAAATGGTTTCTTAGCACTTGATACTGTCACTCTGACCCTGTAAACAAATAAAAGCTAAAATGATTAAGTAATTCTTTACAAAATTCTCACTACAGATGATTTGTTCCTTCTGACTTTGTGTTGAGTGAAGAGTTGCACATATGTTAGATAATTCTGGGTGTCAAAAAAGTCAAAATTCATATCATTTCCACTTGCTCAAATACTCCCACAAATAAATTAACTCCATTTGTTCTTCGGGTTCACAGATAAGCTACAGTGTTCATAATGGCATTTGAATGCATATTCTAGTAATAAAATGTTGGTCTGAGTGAACTTTAAGAGGAAATTAAACTAAAGTTAATGATTATTTTAGTGTTAATTACTACTGTACTTGAAGAACCTGAATTCATCTAAAAAGTAATGTTCTCTTCTTATTACATATTTTATTCCTCAACTATCAACCTTTTGAATCTTGACATATTTAATGTTTATGGTGTCATCAAAGGAAGTTCACTTTACGTCACTTTTCTGTCTTAGAGAACAGATGTTAATATTAAAACACAACTGTTTTCACCCATTGTGACTCACTACTTCATAAAGGTTCACATTTCCACACACTGCTAACCACCCTCAATCTATAATTTGAAGTAGGAGATCAACGTGAATGTAATAACAAGCAAAGGGGATAAATTCACTGCTAACTGACACACAGAATTTTCCATCCTCAGCATTGGCTACAGGAGGGCAATGGATGTGGAGAAAAGTGAGAGCAATCAGCTGGATTTCATTCAGTGAGATGGAAGAGCCTGTCAAAGACACCAACAACTAATCAGCCACCGACACTGATTGATGCTTTTGCCTGAATTCAAATCTATCATGGTGACCAAGTAATGTCTACCATTTACCCAGTGGATGGATAAACTGGAGCTAATATATAGCTTCTAAGCAAATAGATCATTAATTTTGCTTAATATGTGGGGGTTAAAGCTTAAATCTTCTTCCAAGAGCAACATTTCCGTTAGAGAGAGAGCGAAAGCAAGTTATGGTTGACTAGGCAATAATGATATTTTTTACAAGGAACAAATTTACTGTGTTAGATTTTATTTCAGCTTGCACTTTGCAATTGTCTCTTGCTTTTAAAACTACAGGGAACTTATTAACATGTTAATTAAAATGGCTGACGAAGATAAGAATTGATGTACTGAAGGAGGCAGGGAATTGCTTTTTCTTATATTCCTTCCTGGGGTGAAAATTATTTCTTATTCTGACTTTATGCTTTTTTTCTTTTTCATGAGATGATTTTTTAAAAACTTGTAGTCATTGAGTTAATTGCATTTCATTATTACTTGGCTTCTAATTAATTGCAGGGCACACCATAGAATGACTTTTTAATAGCTTATAAGTCCAACATTTTTCACCAATCAGTATGAAAGATAGATGGTTTGGAACATACATTGTGCTAATTTGAGATATAATTAAACGACCTACTAAGGTCATAGTAAATAAAATCTGACAAACTATTAGAGAAGAGGAGCACACTTGTAATAGTGTCATGGAACAGCTCAGAATTTGCTAATCATCGAACTTTTGGGGTAGCAGAGTTAAAAAAATTATTTATTCCAAAAGTACATATTTAGAAATCTTTGCAGAAAAAATGTTTTTAAGTGATACAAGGAAAATGCAAGTGAATTCATATTATGTCAATAATAAATGCAATTTCTAAAGTTACTTTTAGTCATACATTTGCAATTATAAAAGGTATTACATAATTTATGATATTCAAAATTCATGTGGTATATTTTATAAATAATTTATATAGAGAAACTCTAATATATCTCTTACTACACTTAGCAGAGATAAGCTAATCTTTGTGAAATACTTAAGAAAACATTAAAAACCTACAAGAAATAGTAGGAAGATCAGTGTCTTTAGTAAACACATAGGAATAAAAATTGCAATTTCTTTAGGCTATGTTCTTTTTACACAATGGATTAAATCCTTCTACCTTGACACACTCCACAGTTTATCCAAGAAATTTTTAAAAATGAATAAACTAAATGTATTTGAGTGTTCATGATCCCACATTAACCCATTATCTAAGTGATTAACACACAGAGTCCAAAGAAATTGTGAAAAGATGTGGGAACAGGATAACTAACTGTAAGAAAAATAATCATCTGCACTATTCAATGGCAAATAATCTGAGTTTTATTAATAGATAATTTTGCTCATTAATCCTGTCTTTGTATTTTGTAATACACCATACCAAAGCAACTTTGGACTTACTGATCCTTTTAATAATGAACATGGAATTAAAAACAGATTTTTCATTTATAAACCTAGAGGTAAACATATGGTTAAAAACTGTATGTGGGAGAGTATGGAAACCCGCCCAACCAGTATTTAAAACAGTAAACTAATTCACACGTTAGGCAGAATGTATTTCTCATAAAGAACAGTGTGAAGTATAACAGACTTTGTTATACTGATAAAAAAATTTATTATAATTAAACATGGATATAAATTATTCCATGATTAAAAATATATCTTAAACAATTTAAAGAAAGTCAAAAAAAAAACAAAAAAAAAGCAATTGACATTTCTTGATCTTGTCCATCCACTTCAGGAATCTATCCTCAGAAATGAATGTGAATCACACACACATACACACACACACACAAAGTTTTGTGGCATAATTAATAATAGACTGATTTTAGCAAAAAGCATACATTAAATGTTCAAGAATAGGAAAATCATTAAGAAAAGTATAAAAATTCTCAACTATAGAACATTCTACAGTGATTCAATTGGCTATATAATATCTTACAATGTTAATTTAAAAAGTAAAAAATAAATACATGTTTTATACTAATTTTATATATGTATATTTATACATTGCATTAATAGGACATATTTGTATATATAAATATTAAGAATTGTCTTTGGATGGTATAAATGGGCCATTTTTCCTTCTTTTCATAATCTACATTTGTCAATTTTGACAATGCGTATTTATTTTACTTTATTGATGTTGAAAATAATGTATTTGACAGACAGAAAGAGAAAAATATTTTCGTAATACCCTAACTCTTAGCAACATAATTCAATATATTTTCAGTCCCTTCATGCCCTCTAACATTTATTTTCCTACCTCTGGACTAAATCGTAATCTATTATGTTTGTAGTTTACCTGTGTCTACATCATGCTTAAACTCTTCTTGATTTTTGTATAAGGTTTTGTATAGTGATGTGTAAGCTGCAGATGGACTATACAAAAGTCTAGAGACCAATGTGCTAAAAGTCACCGAATCTGATAAGTGTTCTGAAAATTCTTATGAATAATGCCAGTATTTGGCCTTATCATCTGAAGAATCACAGGAAAGTCCTGTATAATCTTCAAGCTTTTGATTCTAGTAGGAAGCTATTTCATAAAAGAAACATGAATGAGCTAATGCTGAGATCCTTCATTTAGAAAATATACAACTAAAGACACTTCTGTTGATGAGAATGAATCTCTGATACATTTTCTGATTTCCGTCCTTTAGGAGTGTGGTAGCCAAAAACAAAACAAAACAAAACAAATATTATTTTGAAGAAGAACATTTTCCACTTAAAATTGGCAAGCCAGCACTAGAGAAAGAATTGATGAGCCATAGACACTTCTGTTGATGAGAATGAATCTCTGATACATTTTCTGATTTCCGTCCTTTAGGAGTGTGGTAGCCAAAAACAAAACAAAACAAAACAAATATTATTTTGAAGAAGAACATTTTCCACTTAAAATTGGCAAGCCAGCACTAGAGAAAGAATTGATGAGCCACATTTATTTAATTATGAGCTACTCCATCTTTGGGACATAGAGAAAAATCAGTACTATAAGTTGAACAATGAAAAACAACCATGAAAATAAATGATGTACTTAATTTAGTAAGTAGATAAATTAATAAATGCATGTAGACAAATGCAAAATAGAATGCAAGTTTAATTTAAATCCAAAGATAAAACTGAACTGAAAGGAAACATTCAATAATATTGGGTACAATTTCTAGAGGAAAACATCAGCATTATTTGCTTTGCTCCCCTGTAGTCAAAACGAGGGAGAAAAGAAAAGACCTACTATATTCCTGAGAAAATAAACCAGGAACTCAAGAGAAGCATACATCTCTGGATACCAATCTACTTAGGAATTATTGAGTCATTAATGATAGGAAGGTGATGACAATTTATGCCTCTGAGAACATATAGACCAGTAATTGTCTTAGACAGAGTTTGTGGTATTATTCTATCCTTGATCCCTAATAGGTAAACATTTTACTACATAAAAGAGATGAAAACCATGTGAAAATTTAGATCATTTTATATGCTTTTCATGGTAATTGAAATATTATATTTTACTTGCCTTTATTTAACATATGTTAAAATATTTTATATTTGAGAGTCACCCACCTGGTTTTTAGGTAAGTAATGATGTTTTATATATGTTCATTGGTAGGGATATTAATAACTTCTACCAATAAGTTTTCTTGTCATGATATATTAGGATATTACCAGTAAAGTTCTTGAAACAGTATCTGAAACAGTTTAAGTTTTCAACAAGTAATAGGTTAACATAATAATGATCATGATGATTTTTAATTATTTATTTTACTAATCATTTTAAATCATAATTTTATTATAGTTATATTTTTAATATTGCAAATAGTAATTTATATAGTCATTTTGTTATTATTAATAATCACATAGCTCTGTATTGCTCAAAGTGACACTCAAGTTAATATCAGGAAGAGATGAGACTCAACAGCATTTCGTTCCATTCTAGAATTACTTAAAATGACTTTAAAATTATTTTAAAGGGCAACAAGCATTCATTCAATAAACGTTTATTGAATACGTACTCTGTATTAACAAATGGATTATGGGAGTTGAAGAGAATCGATAAAAATTCACTTCTCGAGTGCCAAGAAGAGATAAATTGAATCCAGTAATATGATAATAGCAGCGTGCATGCATACTCCGTCATTTCATGTCATGTCCGACTCTTTGCTACCCCATGGGCTGTAGCTTACCAGGCTCTTCGGTCCATGGAATTTTCCAGGGAAGAATACTAGAGTGGGCTGCTATTTCCTCCTCCAGGAGATCTTTCCAACCTAGGGATCGAACCCACATCTCCTATGTCTCCTGCATTGGCAGGCAGATTTTTTACCTCTGAGCCACCTGGGAAGCTATATATATATATATATATATATAGAGGGAGAGAGAGAGAGAGGCTTGTTCCTAGCATCCTACAGTTGTGGCTTTGCTAAATCATATGGAGCCTTTCTGGTACAATGTGATGCTGGTTATCAACCAAAACCCACAGGAGTAGATTTACGTATTGTGCCAAGAGGCAATGGTGGAAGCAGTCCACTGTTACAGCTACCAAGGATTGCTATGTTTGACTGACTGCTCTTACAGGATATCTTCCCCTGCCACTGCCACTCCTCCTCCTTAATCTTTACTCCAGTAGTTCTTTTCCAATCCCTTTTCTCTTCCTTTGCACAGTCCACTATTAAGTATTTTGTAGTGGGACCTATTACTAATGTTTTCCTGATAAAAAGACTCCAGCCCCTGTCTGGGGACAGATTCTTGGAAATGGCTGGGAAAGGAGTTGCTCATTAAAAGTTTCATCTCCACATTCTAGCCCAGCACAATATCTGAGCACCCACTATTCTCGCTTTCAAAGAGAAAAAGCAAGATCTGTAAGTAGGTACTTTACTCAGTCTGGCCTCTCAATGCAGATTCAGCTTTTCTTTTAACCTTGCTTCTATAAGATCTCTTGTATTTACCTCCCATTTTCTGGCACAGTGCTCAGAGAATGCCATATATTTAACATATTCTGCATGAATACATGTATATTTGAACCAGCATGATAAACTGTGAAACTTAAACCCTGCTGGTCTCAATTTCTGTTTAGCAATGAATGGAACAAGACTGAAAGAGGAGGCAATGGAGAGATGAATGTGGCACTTGAATCATTCTGGCTCTAAAGAGCCTTAACAAAGGTTGTTAACCTTTATTCCTGCCTATTAAAATTATCTTTGCCAAATGATTATTTTAGAAGCCTGGTGGCAGGTGTATTGCTTCTAGCTCACTGATCCTGCAGGGAAACTCACCATTCCACAGCTGGCTTTGCAACTTGTACCATAGATTAAATTGCTTGGTGAGAGGGGAAATCAATTGCTATTTTTACAAAAACTTAACAAAATGTGTTCAATCTACAATCTAATCAAAATCTAAAAGCCCCTTGTAGATTAGTTTTATTGGCACACTTTATACTGCAGAACTGATGACATTTCTCACACAACCTGTACTCTTATTATTTCTTCCAACTACAGCACTGATTTTTACTGATAGTTACCAGGAGGAAATGAGTCCTGGTGCAGTTGTTCATCTCCAGAGTATTATTTTTGCTTATATTTTTATGCAGTAAAATTATTTTTTTCCTATACAAACCATTCTATTTCTATTTATGTGGCCATTTAGTCCAATTTATCTCAGTGGATAGAAACAACAAGCCACCTGTCATCAAGGATAATTGCCCTACCATTCTGGAATTACTTAAAATTACTTAAAAGTGCACCAAGCATTCATTCAATAAACGCTTATTGTATACATACTCTGTGTTAGCAAATGGATTATGGGAGTTGAAAATAATGGATAAAAAAATCACTTCTGGAGTTCCAAGAAGAGACAGATTCAATACAGTAGCATACATACATATAGGCTTCCCAGGTGGCTTCCTGGTAAAGAATCCACTTGCCAGTGCAGGAGATGCAGGAGTTCGTGTTCAATTCTTGGGTAGGGAAGATCCCCTGGAGTAGAAAATGGGAAATCACTCCAGTATTATTGCCTGGAAAATTCCACTGATGGGGGAGCCTGGTGAAGTACTATCAATTGTCAGGAAGCATTTTAACAGGAGGCTTCCTGTGTGCTGTTTTGGATCTGTCAGGAATTCTCTGTTCCTTATTAATTTCTGAATATTCAGGAATTAAGAGGAGAGGCAAGCCTCTCCTGGGGCTGAGGAATCCAGGCATTTCCTTCGTTAGTTTTTCTATATGGTGATAAGTACCCTTTTCCTTTTTATGAACCATATGGTACAAGTGATTATTTACAACTTTCTCTCTCTTTAATATGGATTGCCTATGTTTTGTAAGTCTGGCATTTTAATCTTTATCTTTCCTGAGAATAACTACAGTATATATGCCCACACCATGTTGATTAAAACACGTTTGCTCCATCAGAGCTTTGGTCCCCGTGTCTTGCTTTCTCTCTCTCTCTCTTTTTCAGGCTGATCCCCTGGAGTGCAGAGGTCCTGTGTGTTCACTTTCCTGCCCAGGCTTCTAAGACCCTCTCGAGAAGGCGCTCTGCACCTTCACCTGATGGAGAGGTAGCCTGTGGCACTCGTGAACAGAGCATGCCCTGTGCAGGGGCTTTATTGCCTTTCTGCGTAAACCAAGGAATATCAGCCTCTTTCTCTCTCCTTTACTTTCTTATCGGTCGACTCCGGACCACCAGGTTCTGGTTCATTAAAGGACCTGAACAGTCAATGGTGTCACAAAGAGTGGGACACAACTGAGCATGCATGTGCACGCGCATGCGTGTGCACACACACACACGTGTTTATATCTAAAGGTTCAGAAAGAGCTGAAGTGTAAACAATAAATCATTGAAGTAGTAATTAGTAAGTTTATTTTGCACACACTAAAAGCTTAGTTTGTAAACCAGCAGCACTCAAAGCAAAATATGTAATGAGGCTCAGGGGTACACTGTTATAAAGCAGCTTATATAGTGAGAAAGCAGTTACTGTTTTTTTCTTCCCAGTGATTGATTATACTACTAGAATTTTCAGTGGTTACCTCATGTTAACCTTGGGAAACAGTTCAAATTTTGCTTAATTTCAAGAGGCATAAGCTAGAAATGACCGAGGTCAAGTTCAGTTCAGTTCAGATCAGTTCAGTCGCTTAGTCATGTCCGACTCTTTGTGACCCCATGAATCGCAGCACACCAGGCCTCCCTGTCCATCACCAACTTCCAGAGTTCACTCAGACTCACGTCCATCGAGTCAGTGATGCCATCCAGCCATCTCATCCTCGGTCGTCCCCTTCTCCTCCTGCCCCCAATCCCTCCCAGCATCAGAGTCTTTTCCAGTGAGTCAACTTTTCGCATGAGGTGGCCAAAGTACTGGAGTTTCAGCTTTAGCATCATTCCTTCCAAAGAAATCCCAGGGCTGATCTCCTTCAGAATGGACTGGTTGGATCTCCTTGCAGTCCAAGGATCTCTCAAGAGTCTTCTCCAACACCACACTTCAAAAGCATCAATTCTTTGGCGCTCAGCCTTCTTCACAGTCCAACTCTCACATCCATACATGACCACTGGAAAAACCATAGCCTTGACTAGACGGACCTTAGTCGGCAAAGTAATGTCTCTGTTTTTCAATATGCTATCTAGGTTGGTCATAGCTTTTCTTCCAAAGAGTAAGCGTCTTTTAATTTCATGGCTGCAGTCACCATCTGCAGTGATTTTGGAGCCCCCAAAAATAAAGTCTGACACTGTTACCCCTGTTTCTCCATCTGTTTCCCATGAAGTGATGGGACCAGATGCCATGATCTTCGTTTTCTGAATGTTGAGCTTTAAGCCAACTTTCTCACTCTCCACTTTCACTTTCATCAAGTTAGTCTTGCAAAATAACTAAATTAAGCTTTATTTGTATGACTAAACTGGCTTTGTCTGCTCAGGGAATTTTCAAGGCTGATGTGTTTGTCTTTTATTTTTGTTTTTTTATTTTTTATTTTTTTGGTGAAAAAAAAAGAACCATTCAAAATTTATTCTCAGACAGACAGATATTATATTTAAAAAATATAATATCCCACATCTACTATATAATATCCCACAG
>SJYT01068359.1:180528-195156 GCA_006410635.1 Cephalophus harveyi | reverse complement strand
CCATATAATATTAAATATATTAATATATTAAATACAATATAAATAGAATACTTATATTTATAAAGTAAATATAATTCATTTATAATATATTTATAAATATATTTATAATATTTATATTATAATAAATAAATAATATATATTTATAAGTTTATATAAAAATAGATATAATTAATATAAATATAAAATAATTAAACATACATGTTATATATTTAATATATACATGTAATATGTAAAAATAATATAATATGAAATAAATGTAAATAAATATTAAATATATATGCACATTATATATAGTGCATTGACTTGTTAATGAATTATTTAATACTTAATTCCAGCTCACAAAATAGGGATTAACTGCTTATCCTCCCACACACATCTGTGAAAGCACACACTATGATAGCCCAATTAGTTACACAAGCTTGCTCCATATTCTTCAATGACATGTTTAATAATAAATGGGTTATATTCCTACCACATGAAATTTTAGAAGTGAGAGAATTTGCTTTTGTGTTTAGTGTAAACATGTTTTGATTTTCAAGACCTTTTAAATCAGCCTCCCTTTAAATCCAGACAGCATTCAGAGTGTTGGCATGTCCATTACTGACCAAAGCCAGATTTAATTTTGAAGTTGAGGGAATGGGAACTCCCTGCTTCTGCATTTCAATGTCAGCACTTCGAATCCAACTGATTGAATTATAAATGACTGAAGAAAGTACAAACATTGAAAACATCTACTTGAAATGTAAATATCTTTCTTTGAAATGCTGTGTTTTCATGACAGAAATAAACTTCAAACAAAGTTTTATGCATGGACTGCAATGGAAAAATATTTTAGACACTAACAAGTCTTGGTATGACTAATGTAATTATTACTTCCAAATCACTAAAGTATAAAGGTAACCAAGAAAAAGTAACTGAGACATGGGAACAGGAAGACTAGAGACAGATGGGTGCTGTACAGCAGCCAAAAGCCTGAGAGTATTTATTCTAGTCTAACACCTTCCTGCTCAGTTAGAGCAGTGTGAGATTCTAGAACCTGTCTTCAGTGTTTCATTTTTCTTTTTCTTAAATATTCATTATTGTTGGTTGTGCTGAGTCTTTGTTGCTGCATGGGCTTTTCTCTACTTGCTGGGAGCAGGGACAACTCTCTACTTGCAGTGCACCAACGTTTCACTGTGGTGGCTTGTTGTGAAGCACCAGCTCTAGTGTGCACAGGCTTAGCTGCTCCATGGCATGTGGGATCCTCCTGGGCCAGGTTTAGAACACATATCTCCTGCGTTGGCAGGTGGATTCTTCACCAGGAAAACTTTGTCCTTTTCCCTGAGCAAACCTGTCTAGTTCTTGTGATATAAGGGCAAAAGCTATATCAAAATTTTGAATTTGAGTGCATAAAAGAGTCCTACATTTTGCCTTGGCTTTTTTGCAACCTAGGAATCCATAAAAATAGAGACAGTTTGTTTTGATGGTGACCCCTACTGTAGCTTTACCTCACAGATTTCCTCTCTGTTACAGCTCAGTCACCCATCATGCTGTTAATATGTTCTTGTTAATAGTGAAAAATGAATCATGTTAATGACTATTGACATTAACTGATAGACCACTGCACCGTCCTACATCACTCTTTCCCCCTATCTTTGGAACAACCTTGATAGATTTACATTCAGTTCAGTTCAGTTCAGTTCAGTTGCTCAGTCATGTCTGACTCTTTGCAACCCCATGAATTGCAGCATGCCAGGTCTCCCTGTCCATCACCAACTCCCGGAATTCACTCAAACTCACGTCCATCGAGTAGGTGATGCCATCCAGCCACCTCATCCTCTGTCATCCCCTTCTCCTCCTGCCCCATTCCCTCCCAGCATCAGAGTTTTTTCCAATGAGTCAACTCTTTGCATGAGGTGGCCACAGTACTGGAGTTTCAGCTTTAGCATCATTCCTTTCAAGGAACACCCAGGACTGATCTCCTTTAGAATGAACTGATTGGATCTCCTTGCAGTGCAAGAGACTCTCAAGAGTCTTCTCCAACACCAGAGTTCAAAAGCATCAGTTCTTTGGCATTTAGCTGTCTTCACAGCCCAACTCTCACATCCATACATGACTATTGGAAAAACCATAGCTTTTACTCGCAGACCTTAGCTGGCAAAGTAATGTCTCTGCTTTTTAATATATTATCTAGGTTGGTCATAGCTTTCCTTCCAAGGAGTAAGCATCTTTTAATTTCATGGCTGCAATCACTACATTATGGGGTCGATTTTTAAAACTTGAATTGTAAGTTTCAGGGAAATTAATTTTCCATAGTCATCCAAGTAAAAACAAACAAACAAAAAACAATTAACTCAATCTTTCTGCCTCTGGAACCTCATTCCTCACCAAAAGATACTTATTTATGTTTTTATTCAGATAACTTTTATAAAATGATTGATACTTGGCTTAGCCTCTGCCATGCTTTAGAAAAACAATAGTGAGCAAAAGAGGTCCTAAGCATCTTTAGTGTTAGAAAGAACTTATCACCTTTCCCATTGGTATTTTTATTTCATATGATATCTTAATGTAGAATTCTAACCCAGTGTAAAGTAGAATTCTAATCCAGTGGTTGCCTTTGTAAGATGCAAAAATTTAACTTCTATGTAACAAAATGGAAATGTCTGACACTTTCTTGGTTGCTTTTTCTTGGATAAAGATAAATGTTTATTCTGCCATTGTTTAATATTATTCTTACTGAATTTGTTCAATAATGTGAAAAAAGTGGCTCAACCTATTGAAATGTAAGAGACAATTTTTCCAATATACCAGAGACTCTTCAACTGAAAAATAATCAGGTTCTTATAATCTTTTGAAGGGTTATTTATTGTGGTTTATTTCTTTATCTTTAGCCAATTAGTATATTTATATGACATAAAGCTTTAGTAAAACATATTAAAAGCCTGGATGTTAATCCTGCATCTGATAATATCTTCACAAATCAAAAGACTCATGTATTTCTCATAATATTTAATGCCTAATAACATAAATGTAATCATTAGCACAAACCTATTTATTATTAATGTTTAATCTAATTATCCTAAGGTAATGAAAACAGCATGTCATCTTGTATGATTTTTCATGTGTTTGGATGCATAAGTGAAAATCTTACCACAAAGTATTCTCTGGATTTGAAACAAAGCAGGATCTTGTAGGGCTCTTCTGGAGACACCAACCTATCTGTGTCCTGAGTTACTTATTTGTAGGAAAAAGGCTGCAGCCTCCTAGACTTTCCCTGAGTTCCTAACAGCACATTCAAAGTTATTGATTAGGGAAGAGAAAAAATGCAGAAACAAGGAGAAGTAGTCAAGAAAGAATAGTGCAGTAATAAAGCTGGATTCACCCAAAGAGATACACCTAACAATATATCTTTGCACTTTTCTGCAGGAGCTAAGGCTGCTATCCAAGTAGAGGATGGTTATTATTCAATCACTCAGCAACATTTATTTCTGCTTTATTGACTATGCCAAAGGCTTTGACTGTGTGGATCCCAATAAACTGTGGAAAATTCTGAAAGAGATGGGAATACCAGACCACCTGACCAGCCTCTTGAGAAACCTATATGCAGGTCAGGAAGCAAGAATTAGAACTGGACATGGAACAACAGACTAGTTCCAAATAGGAAAAGGAGTACGTGAAGGCTATATATTGTCACCCTACTTATTTAACTTCTATTCAGAGTACATCATGAGAAATGCTGGGCTGAACTGAATGTCCCACACTTAGCAACACCATGGACTAGATAGAACACGCCAAGCTTCCGTGTCCTTCACTGTCTCTCAGAGTTTGATCAAACTCATGTCCATTGAGTCAATGATGCCATCCAACCATCTCATTCTCTGTCACCCCCTTCTCTTGCTCTCAGTCTTTCCCAGCAGCAGGGTCTTTTCCAGTGAGTCAGCTCTTTGAATCAGGTGGCCAAAATATTGAAGCCTCAGCATCAGTCCTTCCAATGAATATTCAGGGTTAATTTCCTTTAGGATTGACTGGTTTGATATCCTTACAGGTCAAGGGACTTTCAAGAGTCTTTACCAGCACCATAGCTTGTAAGCCTCAGTTCTTCTGTGCTCAGCCATCTTTATGGTCCAACTCTCACATCCATACATGACTACTGGAAAAATCATAACTGTGACTCTAAGGAACTTTTTAGGCAAAATTATGTCTCTGCTTTTTAACATGCTGTCTAATTTTGTCATAACTTTCCTTCCAAGAAGCAAGTGTCATTTAATTTTATGGCTGCAGTCACTATACACATTGATTTTGGAGCCCAAGAAAATAAAGTCTGTCACTGTTTCCACTTTTTCCCCCATCTATTTGCCATGAAGTTATGGGACATGATGCCATATATTAGTTTTTTGAATGTTGAGTCTTAAGCCAGCGTTTTCACTCTTCTCTTTCACCTTCATCTAGAGGCTCTTTAGTTCCTCTTAGCTTTTCAACATTAGATGGTGTCATCTGCAGATCTAAGATTATTGATATTTTCCCCAGAGATCTTGATTCCAGCTTGTGCTTCATCTAGACTAGCATTTTGTGTGAGGTACTCTGCAGAGAAGTTAGATAAGCAGGATGACAATACTGCTCTGAAGAACTCCTTTCTCAATTTTGGAACAGTCCATTTTTCCATGTCTTGATGTAACTGCTCCTTCTGGACCTGCATACAAGTTTTTCAGGAGGCAGGTATGGTGGTCTGGTATTCCTATCTCTTGAAGAATTTTCCATAGTTTGTTGTGACCCACATAGTCAAAGGCTTTAGCATAGTCAATGAAGCAGCAGAAGATGTTTTTCTGTAATTCCTTTTCTTTTTCTATGATTCAAAAAATGTTGGTAATTTGCTCTCTGGTTCCTCTTCCATTTCTAAATCCAGCTTGTATATCTGGAATGTCTTGGTTTACATACTGTTGAAGCCTGGCTTGAAGGATTTTGAGCATTATCTTGCTAGCATCTGAAATGAGTGCAATTATGTGGCAGTTTGAACATTTTTTTTAGCATTGCCCTTGTTTGGGATTGGAATGAAAGTTGACCTTTTCTAATCCCATGGCCACTGCTGAGTTTTCCAAATTTGCTGACATATTGAGTACAGCACTTTGACAGCATCATCTTTTAGGATTTGAAATAGCTCAGCTGGAATTCCATCACTTCCACTAGCTTTGTTTGTAGTGATGCTTCCTAAGGACCACCCATCTTCACACTCCAGGATATCTAGCTCTAGGTGAGTGATCACACCATAATGGTTATCTGGGTCATTTCAACCATTTTTTTGTACAGCTTTGAGTATCCTTGCCCTCTCTTCTTAATCTCTTCTGCTTCTGTTCTGTCCATACTCTTTCTTTCTTTTATTGTGCCCATCTTTGCATGAGATGTTCCCTTGGTATCTCTAAATTTCTTGAGGAGATCTCTAACCTTTCCCATTCTGTTGTTTTTCTCTGTTTCTTTGCATTGTTCACTGAAGAAGGTTTTAACTCTCCTTGCTCTTCTTTGAAACTCTGCATTCAGATGGGTGTATCTTTCCTTTTCTCCTCTATCTTTCACTTCTCTCCTTTTCTAGACTATTTGTAAAGCCTCCTCAGACAACCACTTTGCCTTGTTGCATTTCTTTTTCTTGGGGATGGTTTTGGTCACTGCTTCCTCTATAATATTACAAACCTCTGTCCATAGTTCTCAGACACTCTATCAGCTCTAATCCCTTGAATCTCTTTGATAGTTCCACTGTATAATCATAAGGGATTTGATTTATTTAGGTCATACCTGAATGGTCTGGTGGTTTCCCCTGGTTTCTTCAGTTTAAGTCTGAATTTGGCAATAAGTAGCTCATGATCTGAGTCTTAGGTCTTGTTCTTGGTCTTAATTTTGCTGACTATATAGAGCTTCTCCATCGTTGGCTTCAAAGAATATACTCAATCTGATTTTGGTATTAACCATCTGGCAATGTCCATGTTTAAAGGCATCTCCTATGTAGTTTGAAGAGGGTGTTTGCTATGACCAGTGTGTTATCTTGGCAAAACTCTGTTAACTTTTGTCCTATTCATTTTGTGCTACAAGGCCAAACTTCCTGTTCAGGAATCTCTTGACATTCTACTTTTGCATTCCACTCCCCTATGATGAAAAGGACATCGATTTTGGTGTTAGTTCTAGAAGATCTTGTAGGTCTTTATAGAATCTTTCTACTTTCTGTTCTTCAGCATTAGTGTTTGTGGTATTGACTTGGACTACTATGATGTTGAATGATTTGCCTTGGAAACAAACCAAGATCATTCTGTCATTTCTCAGAGTACACTGAAGTACTGCATTTTGGACTCCTGTTGATGATGAGGGTTACTCCATTCCTCTAACAGATTCTTGGCCAGAGTAGTAGATACAATGGTCATCTGAATTAAATCGTCTATGCCCATTCATTTTAGTCCACTTATTTCTAAAATGTCAGTGTTCTGTCTTGCTGTCTCCTGTTTAACACATTTGATTTATGTTGATTCATGGTCCTAATATTCCAGTTTCCTATGCAATATTTTTTTTCACAGCATCAGACTTTACTTTCACCAACAGATTCATCCACAACTGGGTGTCATTTCCACTTTGGCTCGGTCTCTTCATGCCTTCTGGAGCTGTTTTTCTGGTCTTCTCCTATAGCATATTGGACACATGCCCACCTGGGGGTTTCAGCTTTCAGTGCCATATCTTTTTGCCTTTTCATTTGCCTATTCATGGAATTCTCAAGGCAAGAATGCTGAAGTGGTTTCCCATTCCCTTTTCCAGTGGACCATGTTTTGTCAGAACTCTCCACCATGACCCGTCCATCTTGGGTGGCCCTACATGGCATGGGTCATAGCTTCACTGAGTTAAACAAGGCTGTGATACATGTGACCACAGTGAGGATGGTAACTTCAGACTAAGTACAAGATTCCAAGAATAGCACCTTCTTATCTCATGGCCAACCAATCAGAAGAAAGACACACATCCTGAGACCTCACCCCACCCCAGATTTTGCCTTTCATACATGAATTTTGCATTTGGGCTTCCCTGGTGGCTCTGCAGTAAAGATTTTCCCTGCCAATGCAGGAGATGCAAATTTGATCCCTGGATCAGGAAGATCCCTTGGAGGAGTAAATGGCAACCCACTCCAACATTCTTATCTGAGAAATTCCATGGACAGAGGAGCCTGATTGGGGACAGTCCATAGAGTCACAAAGAGACACTACTAAGCAATTAATTTAATTTAATTTTTTTTTTTTTTTTTGCATTTGGCAACAGATTTGGAGTCATGTCACTCTCTCTTAAGATAATTACAATATTTTCTGAATCATAATGATATTTGTTCTCATGTAACCATTGGGAATTTTCAGGTGTAACAGATATTGAGGAACAATGTGATCATAAATGTCTGTCCGTTTATGTGTGTGTGTGTGTTTGTGTGTGTGGGGGGAAGAATACCTAAAGTGTGGGTACTTCAGATAATACCATGTGGGTATACACAATATGCATGTTAGCTTGTGAAGAATGGAGTGATTTGTGAAGATAAATTATTATATTGTATATTATCTATAACCCCACAAATTGTATTTGTTCAGGAGTTTCAATTAAAAAGATGTATGTTGTGAAGGTTGTGAATTAAGTTTTACTTGTGGCAAAGTGAGTACTGCAGCCCAGGAGACAGCACCTCAGATAGTTCTGACCCTGCTCCAAATAAGCTCCAATGTCAATATATAAGATAGTTCTGACCCTGCTCCAATGTCAATATATAAGGTTTTATGAAGGGGGAGTTTGGTGCAATCAAGCACTCATTTTACAAAAGGTTTTCTGCTAGTCATAAGGAAGTTATGTCACCATGAAGGGATTTACTGCTTTTCTAAATAAGAGAGTCAAGGATTGGAATCATGAAGTCAGTTCCTTAAAATATCTATCTAAAGACCTGTTCCACCAGTTTTGCTGGAACACAGAGTACCTCATTCTCCATCCTGAATTCCCTTTAGAGAGTGTTGAAGGTAAGCAGCTGCAGCAGCACAGGCAGATGGCAAATGCCCTTGTTGTTTTTCAGTTCCAGGCAAATTCAAATGCTCTTGGCAAGTGCCAATTTGTTATTGACAAGCAAATGCCAATTTGTAGTTGATAGGAACAAAAGAAGTTTAGAGATAAAATATATATATATATCTCCCACAAACACATGAAAATATAGAAAACGCAGATTTTTTTCCTTTCTATATAGGGAAGCAAATTTGGAAAACTCAGCAGTGGACACAGGACTGGAAAAGGTCAGTTTTTATTCCAATCCCAAAGGAAGACAATGCCAACGAATGTTCAAACTACTGTACAATTGCATTCATGCTCGCAAGATAATACTCAAAATCCTTCAAGCTAAGTTTCAACAGTACAAGAATTTCCAGGTGTACAAGCAAGATTTAGAAAAGGCAGAGGAACCAGAGATCAAATTGAAAACACATGGAGGATCACAGAAAAAGTAAGGGAATTCCAGAAAAATATCTACTTTTTCTTCTTTGACTGCACTAAAGCCTTTGACTGTGTGGATCACAACAAACTGTAGAAAATTCTTCAAGAGATGTGGATAACAGACCACCTTACCTGCCTCCTGAGAAACCTACATGAAGGTTAGGAAGCAACAGTTAGAACTGGATATGGAACAATGGACTGTTTCAAAATTGGGAAAGGAGTATGTCAAGGGTGTATATTGTCACCTTGTTTATTTAACTTCTCTGCAGAGTACGTTATGTGAAATGTTGATCTGGATGAAGCACAAGCTGGAATGAAGATTTCTGGGAGAAATATCAACAACTTCAGATATGCAGATGATACCACCCTATTGGCAGAAAGCAAAGATGAACTAAAGAGCCTTTTGTTGAAGGTGAAAGAGGAGAGTGAAAAGACTGGCTTAAAGCTCAACATTCAAAAAACTAAGATCATAGCATCATGTCCCCTAACTTCATGGCACATAGATAGGGAAAAAAATGGAAACAGTGGCAGATTTTTTTTTTTTTCTTGGACTCTAAAATCAGAGGACAGTGACTTTAGCCATGAATTAAGACACTTGCTCCTTGGTAGAAAAGCTATGACAAACCTAGAAAGCATATTAAAAAGCAGAGACATTACTTTGCCAACAAAAGTGTGTCCAGTCAAAGCTACGGTTTTTCCAGTAGTCATGTATGGATATGAGAGTTGGAACATAAAGATGGCTGAGCACCAAAGAACTGATGCTTTCAAACTGTGGTGCTGGAGAAAACTATTGAGAGTCCCTTGGATCGCAAGATCAAACCAGTCAATCCTAAAGGAAATCAACCCTGAATACATTGAACACATGAATATATTGGAAAGACTGATGCTGAGGCTTCAACACTTTGGCCACCTGATTCAAAGAGCTGACTCATTGGAGAAGATCCAGATGCTGGGAAAGATTGAAGGCAAGAGGAGATGTGAGTGACAGAGAATGAAATGGTTTGATGGCATCACTGAATCAATGGCATGAGTTTGAGCAAACTCCAGGAGATAGGGCCTCCCCTGGTGCCTCAGTGATAGAGAACCTGCCTGTCAATACAGAAGACATAAGAAATGTGGGTTTGATCCTTGGGTCATGAAGATCCTCTGGAGGAGAGCATGGCAACACACTCCAGTATTCTTGCCTAGAGAATCCCATGGACGGAGGCGCCTGAGGGCTACAATCCATGGGGTCTTAAGGAGTTGAACATGTCTGAAGTGACTTGAACTGGGAGATAATAGACAGGGAAGCCTGTGGTGCTGTGGCCCAAGGGGTTGCAAAGAGTCGGACAGGGACATGAATTAGTAACTGAACAACAACAAAATGTAGGGAAAATCTGGTTCTTTCCTACTAAATTTTTCCCCTGCATCTATCATTTATTACTTATATGAAACAATTCACTTAGGGAATTTGAGCAACCAAATATGAAGGAGTTCCCCACAACAACACAAGCATAAACATTTCTCAGACACTTCTCAACTTGATGTTCTACAATTCAATTCAATTCTAATATGCATCAAATTCCACAGGTTAAAGATTTAGTCTAAAACAATACTGCATTCATAGTCAACTCCATTTTCTGATGCTAATTGCAAGACCAGTGCTTTTGATGACTGACTACAAATTAAGAGTCCTAACAAGCCCCTCCAACTCAGAATGCCAATCCCCAGTCCAAGCTATTGTTTGCACTTCTGATCTACTGGCTATTAATGAGAGGTTACCCCTCCTTGATTTCAATTAATTTGCTAGAACAGCTCACAAAACTCAGAGAGCAACTTTATTTATTTGATTACTAGCTATGACAAAAAGGTATAACTCAAAATCAGCCAGGCAGAAGAGAAATATAGGACAAAGTATGGGGAAAGTGCATGAAGCACCCATGCCCTCTGCAAGGGTGCCACTCTTTCTGCATCTTCACATATTCACTAACCCAGAATCTCTCTGAACTTAGTCATTTGGGTTTTGAACTTCATTACACAGAAATGGCTAATTAAATCCTTGCCCAGTAGTACTTGACTCAACCTCAAGTACTTCTCCTGTCCCTGGAGGTGGGGTGGGATAGGCTGGGACTTAAAGCTGCAGCCCTGTAATCACTGGTCAGTTCTCCTGGTAACCAGTTCCCCTCCTCAGCTGGGTCCTAAAGTGTAATTAAACATTTTACTGATTTATCATAGCCAGATTTTAGTAAACTGCTATTGTCATTCAGTATACAGATACTTTATATACACATGGTATGTATACATAAATGGATATATTCAAAACAATATAAACTTAGAAAAACTGCAAAGACAGAATAGTATTCTCAAATCAATTTATTGGTCTTCTTAACATAATAACACAAGCAGCTCCCAATATACAGACAGCAGCCTAAAAAATGCCCTAAGGATGTGACAGGTTAGGGTAGCATTTTACTGGGTTTGAAACCAATCAGGACCCTGTAGGGCTCCTGGGCACAGAATCCTTTCAAATAGTCACTAACCACAGAGGGAAAGGATACAAAGACAAGGAAGGAATTGCCAAGAAACAATAGTGCACCTTGGGATAGGATCCTGGTTTTCCTCCATGGGATACACATAACAATATGTCTGAGCTCTTTTATATCCAGGTGGCACGGTGATAAAGAATTCAGAGTCGGACAGGGACATGAATTAGTAACTGAACAACAACAAAATGTAGGGAAAATCTGGTTCTTTCCTACTAAATTTTTCCCCTGCATCTATCATTTATTACTTATATGAAACAATTCACTTAGGGAATTTGAGCAACCAAATATGAAGGAGTTCCCCACAACAACACAAGCATAAACATTTCTCAGACACTTCTCAACTTGATGTTCTACAATTCAATTCAATTCTAATATGCATCAAATTCCACAGGTTAAAGATTTAGTCTAAAACAATACTGCATTCATAGTCAACTCCATTTTCTGATGCTAATTGCAAGACCAGTGCTTTTGATGACTGACTACAAATTAAGAGTCCTAACAAGCCCCTCCAACTCAGAATGCCAATCCCCAGTCCAAGCTATTGTTTGCACTTCTGATCTACTGGCTATTAATGAGAGGTTACCCCTCCTTGATTTCAATTAATTTGCTAGAACAGCTCACAAAACTCAGAGAGCAACTTTATTTATTTGATTACTAGCTATGACAAAAAGGTATAACTCAAAATCAGCCAGGCAGAAGAGAAATATAGGACAAAGTATGGGGAAAGTGCATGAAGCACCCATGCCCTCTGCAAGGGTGCCACTCTTTCTGCATCTTCACATATTCACTAACCCAGAATCTCTCTGAACTTAGTCATTTGGGTTTTGAACTTCATTACACAGAAATGGCTAATTAAATCCTTGCCCAGTAGTACTTGACTCAACCTCAAGTACTTCTCCTGTCCCTGGAGGTGGGGTGGGATAGGCTGGGACTTAAAGCTGCAGCCCTGTAATCACTGGTCAGTTCTCCTGGTAACCAGTTCCCCTCCTCAGCTGGGTCCTAAAGTGTAATTAAACATTTTACTGATTTATCATAGCCAGATTTTAGTAAACTGCTATTGTCATTCAGTATACAGATACTTTATATACACATGGTATGTATACATAAATGGATATATTCAAAACAATATAAACTTAGAAAAACTGCAAAGACAGAATAGTATTCTCAAATCAATTTATTGGTCTTCTTAACATAATAACACAAGCAGCTCCCAATATACAGACAGCAGCCTAAAAAATGCCCTAAGGATGTGACAGGTTAGGGTAGCATTTTACTGGGTTTGAAACCAATCAGGACCCTGTAGGGCTCCTGGGCACAGAATCCTTTCAAATAGTCACTAACCACAGAGGGAAAGGATACAAAGACAAGGAAGGAATTGCCAAGAAACAATAGTGCACCTTGGGATAGGATCCTGGTTTTCCTCCATGGGATACACATAACAATATGTCTGAGCTCTTTTATATCCAGGTGGCATGGTGATAAAGAATTCACCTGCCATTGGAGGAGATGTGAGTTTGATCCTTGGATCAGGAAGATCCCCTGGAGTAGGAAATGGTTACCCACTCCAGTATTCTTGCCTGGAGAGTGGCATGGAAAGAGGAGCCTGGAGGGTTATGATTCATGGGGATGCAAAGAATTGGATATGACTGAACAGCAGCATCAGCAGCAGCGTAGAACTAAAACCCCCAACAAATGGAAGATGTTAGCATTCTTCATTCCAGAGAAGACCACAGTATGAAAATGGGGAGAAGCTTGTCAGGAGACCACCTGAGACCAGATTAAAGGAGTGCAGGCCTTGCACACACTCTGATTCCAGCACCCTTGTGCTTGAATCATTGTTATAAAATTCACCAGATCTTCCCTGGTGGTAATACACCATTTTTGAGGAGCATGAGCCCTCTGTGTCCCCCTTTGCCTGGCAAAGCAATGAAACTATTCTTTTCTCTATTTTGCTTTGTCTCTGAGGTTGGGCTTTGTACCCGTGCACAGAGTTTTCCACATCAGGTTGAGAAAAATGTTTTCATTCTAGACAGCAAGTGATTTCTTGTGGAAACAGAATAACGGTGTTGGCAAATATCAGTGTGGTTCTCTCTACTCTGCACTTAGCCTCATCAAGAGAGGCCTTACAAATAATAGGCTGTGGGACAGGAGAGTGTCCCCACAGTGTCTTCACACACTAAGTTATATTTCAGCTTATATGAACTGACCAGGGAATTTAACTAACATTTGTGAAATCTTTTTTGTATTAAAAGAACCAGGGGGGAAATATATTCTTAATTACTAATAAAGAACTTATCAATTAAGTCTGAAAACACTATGAGAGCTTGGAAGTATTAAATAGATGTAAGAAACAGGTCAAAATGAAACTTATATCATGGGGAGTCTTTAAAAGAAGAAAATTAAGATGTGTCTGAGGTTTTCCAATAAATAACATGGTTATATTCTGGGAGTAAAGTGCCACTGTAATTGAATGTTCAGTTCTATTTATTTTAATTAATATTTTTACTTTATTAACAGAAGAGCAGATTTAGGTGGCTGATCATGAATACTTATTGTTCAGTCGCTAAGTCATGCCCAACTCTTTGCGCCCCCAGGGACTGTAGCGTTCCAAGATTCACTGTCCTTCACTATTTCCTGGAGTTAGCTCAAAATCATGTCCACTGAGTCATTGATGTCATCCAACCAGATCATGAATATACCTGAGTCACTTATGTTTGAGAAACACCAAAAGTTTTAGCCTGCTGACTCTTCTAAATATAAAAATTAACCAAGAGATCTTTTTGCAAAACAGTTTCAGTTCAGTTCAGATCAGTTGCTCAGTCGTGTCTGACTCTTTGTGACCCCATGAATTGCAGCACGCCAGGCCTCCCTGTCCGACACCAATTCCCGGAGTTCACTCAAACACATCCATCGAGTTGGTGATGCCATCTAGCCATCTCATCCTCTGCCGTCCCCTTGTCCTCCTGCCCCCAATCCCTCCCAGCATCAGAATCTTTTCCAATGAGTCAACTCTTTGCATGAGGTGGCCAAAGTACTGGAGTTTCAGCTTTAGCATCATTCTTTCCAAAGAACACCCAGGACTGATCTCCTTTAGAATGGACTGGTTGGATCTCCTTGCAGTCTTGAAGACTCTCAAGATTCTTCTTTAATATCTGTCACCTGGGGTTTTAAAACATCAAAATAGAATTTAACTCATATTCATTTCTTGATTTTTATCAATCTTACTAATAAATCATATGACCATATTTCCTTAACAGAACACAACTCAAAGGCTACTTCCATCCGTCCATTTTACCTTTGTTTCTTTTTTCTTTCCTCTCTCCTTCCCTCCCTTTGCTTTATTCCTCCATCTTCCTTCCTTTCTTCCTTCTTCAAGATTTCAATATATCTATTATGGCAGAAAGTGAAGAGGAACTAAAAAGCCTCTTGACGAAAGTGAAAGAGGAGAGCAAAAAAGTTGGCTTAAAGCTCAACATTCAGAAGACGAAGATCATGGCATCTGGTCCCATCACTTCATGGGAAATAGATGGGGAAACAGTGGAAACAGAGTCAGACTTTATTTTTTTGGGCTCCAAAATCACTGCAGATGGTGACTGCAGCCATGAAATTAAAAGACGCTTACTCCTTGGAAGAAAAGTTATGTCCA
>SJYT01068359.1:139346-175434 GCA_006410635.1 Cephalophus harveyi | reverse complement strand
TTCACTTCACTTCACTTCACTTCAGATTAATGTAAAAATGAATACAAAATTGGTAAGGCATGATTTTGAAATATATCTTTTTTTAAAAAATATGAAAGTTTCAGGAATAACACAATCTAATTTATATATAAAAGCATTGGATCATTTAACTGGAATAGCTGAGGGAAAAAATAGTTTAGATAAAGTCCCAAGGCTATTTAAAAATGAATTTTTTTCCCATTCTCAACAGAATACATGAACAAACAATAGGTACATTATGATATTCATTTGCTTGTAAGCAATCATTGCATTAATAAGGTTTTACTGGTTTAATTAACTTTTTATTTTACCAAACCTGAAAAGTACACTTGGGGACTCAAGTTCCCAAGCAAATATTACAGATCATTAAATTTTCATTTCTTTACATTTCTTCCAACCATTTTAAACAATTGTGAACTGAACCTAGTAGATTTTTTAAAGCCATGAATCTTTATTTATTTATTTTACTTTCAAAATGAAAGATGTTTATTATTATCACTGATACAAGGTTAGGGTTTATTTCAATGTCTATCATACTGAAATTTTAAAAGTAAAAGAAACCCAGGATCCCACCATCCAGAAATACTTATTGCTGATATATATATATATATATGTGAAGTTGCTTAGTCGTGTCTGACTCTCTGCAACCCCATGGAGTGTAGCCTACCATGAGATTTTCCAGGCAAGGGTACTGGAATGAGTTGCCATTTCCTTCTCCAGGGGATCTTTCCTTCTCCAGGGGATCTCCCTGGGATCAAACCCAGGTCTCCTGCATTGCGGGCAGATGCTTTACCATCTAAGCCACCAGGGAAGCCCTTATATATGTATATATATAATCCCTTGCAGATATTTTTCTATGCTTATGTCTAAATTTAATGCCTGAGAATAGGTCTTGCTGGTATACCAATGCTCCTTTGTATTTTTCAGGGAATACTTTTTTTTTTTTAATTTTTATTTATTTATTTATTCTTCTTATTATTTTTTTAACTTTACAATATTGTATTGGTTTTGCCACACATCAACATGAAACTGCCACAGGTGTACACGTGTTCCCAGTCCTGAACCCACCTCCCACCTCCCCCTGCCCCCCACACACCACCCCTCCAGGTCATCCCAGTGCACCAACCCCAAGCATCCTGCACCCTACATCGAACCTAGACTGGCAATTCATTTCTTATATGATATTATACATGTTCCTCATCTCTGTGTTACCATACATTTTATCTTGATTTCAGAAATTGCTTATTATGAATGTATTCAGATGTTCTCATATAATCATTGAAAACATTGGGAAAAAATCAATTTCTGGGACCATAGTATCTTCTTGAATACAAATAGAAATTAAAAAAGCTTAAATGAGTGACTGTTGCATGCCCTATCAATGTGCTGGATGTTGGAGATTTATATTTTTGTACTTTGTACTCAACATTAGCATTTTCAATTGGTTTTGAACTGAGTTTCATTCTTCATTAAATAAGTGAATAAATATTGTAATTTAATATGCAACTTTTACATTGTTTTGTTTAAAATTTCAGCATAGTATTGAATAAAGTTTTTCTTCTGTTTTGACCACTGGCTCATTTCAGTCAAATATATTTTAATATAAATAGTATAACAGAATTAGCCTAGAAACTCAAAGCATAATATATGGTTTGTAAGGTAAATGGGCCTTTCAACAGTAAAAAATCACTGATGGCAATTCTGCTCTGTTTTTATCAAGAAATAAATGCTCTTTTTTATCAAGAAACATAAAATAAAATATGTGGACACTATGACTGCTTCTGTGCTTATTTTGAGCTTTAGACATTTACTCCAAACTTTAGTCAAATAATGGTTTCTTGAGCTTCTTTTTTGAGGATGCCAAGTAGATCCTTCTATTATCAAGTACTTACATCAGGTTCTTTGACCTTGGTTAACTTCTGTGTTTCTCTTTCTGTCTAATCCAAGCCCCCTAGGGCTTACTTTCCTTCCTTTCTTCTTTATTACTGTCACTTTCAACTCTGTATATTGGCATGCTCCTCTACCAGGACCAACTGTGATATAGGAATCTTTCTTGTAGCCCTTTTTGATTTCTTCTCCCAATGAACAAATGTAACTTGAATGTCATTTATCTGTCCTCCCAGTGATATCATGATCATATCTTTCTTCTTTTTCTAAATTAAACTAAAATAACATGGAATAATTAAGTTTCATATAGATAAGAGTTTTAATATTACATCCTTCAGATCACATTCTGCTCTAAATATTTTAAACAAGTGTCAGGGGAGTGTGTAATTTCCTTGGTTCTGTCTCATCACAACAAAAATTTGAAGTGATGGACCAGCATTACAGCCCTTGGACAGACCAATGTTACAGCTCCATGTTACAGCTCAGTTTTATTTAGAAAATAAAGGAAAATACATCCTTGAGGCGTGAGGGGATGGATGCTGACCCAAAAGACTTGAAGAGAAGAGAGAGAGAGATCCCCGGCACTTTGGCTCTTCTTTTTATGTGTTTTTTTTTTTTTTCTTTCTTTCTCCTCTCTCTAGGCCTGCCCTGTGTAAACTGGGCTAGCTGAGGTCCTCACTCCGGTCCTCAGGCCTTCCTTTGTTCTATTTTCACAGGCTTTCCCCTTCCTTGTTTTTTAGCCACCACCATTCTGGACTCCTTTCCCTATTCTAACTACCTAACACAAGCAAGCAAAAACATGAAAAACTACAGCAAAGTCCATCAAAATCTAAAGACTTGCATAGTTCACAAAGGTCTTGCCTCTGGACTTCTAGTTCCAATTTGCAACAGCCTGGATTCATGCCATTCTCCTGGGCCAGTGTTCACTTTGCTCTGTGCTGCCACACTGTGTCAGATTGGAGAGCTGCTCAAGTATTTCTTGCCCTGAGATTCCACCATGGCATCCAGCCTAAGTAGAGTTAGGACCCTTGTCCTTAATATTAAACTACAAATCAAGAGGTCTTACTTTTAACTCTTGAAACCCAAATAGCTAATTCTATTGCTTATCCTAAGCAATGGGTTTAATGTTGGAAATCCATTATGAAATCTCTTTGTAAATATAGGTGTTCTTCATTTCTATAATAGCTCCATAAAAGAAGTTGTCTTAATGACTTTTTGGAGAAGGAAGGGAAGGGGATGGTACATGTTTATTCTTTAGTAAAATATTTTGTTGTATAAAATATAGACTTTAGTTTTAAATACAATAAAAAGAAATACAATATTTTTGAAAATGGAACTTATACCTAAACAGGAAAAAAAATCTTCAAATATAGAATTAGTAGTTTGAAGTGTATCATTATTAAAGAAAGCTTAGTGTTTCAGTGAATAGGATTTGATGTTGAGAAAATATATAGTTTAGCTGCTGTTTTACTATATCACCAAATCAAGATGATTAAATCTCTTTTGTAGTTTATTCCCTAATCCATAAAATTGACATTACTTAATTTATCAAGAGAACACATTGTTCATAGCAAACATCCCCTTCCAAAAACACAAAAGAGAACTCTACACATGGACATCACCAGATGGTCAATACTGAAATCAGATTGATAACATTCTTTGCAGCTGACAATGATAAGGTCTATATAGTCAGCAAAAACAAGACCTGGAGCTGACTGGGGCTCAGATCATGAACTCTTTAATGCAAAATTCAGATTTAAATTGAAGAAAGTAGGGAAAACTACTAGACTATGCAGATATAACCTAAATCAAATCCCTTATGATTATACACTGGAGGTGACAAATAAGTTGAAGGAATTAGATCTGGTAGACAGAGTGCCTGAAGAGGTTCGTAACATCATACATGAAGTGGTGACCAAAACTATCCCTGAGAAAGAGAAGTGCAAGAAAGCATAGTAGTTGTCTCAGGAGGCCTTATAAATAGCTGAGAAAAGTAAAGAAGTGAAAGGCAAAGGAGAAAGGGAAAGATGTACCCAACTGAATGAAGAGTTCCAGAGAACAGCAAGGAGACATAAGAAAGCCTTCTTAAATGAACAGTGTAAAGAAATAAAGGAAAACAATAGAATGGAAAAGACTAGTGATCTCTTTTGAGAAAATTAGAGATACCAATGGAATATTTCATACAAAAACAGGCACAATAAAAGACAGAAATGGCAAGGACCTAACAGAAGCAGAAGAGATTAAGAAGAGGAGGCAAGAATGCACAGAACCATACAAAAAAGGTCTTAATGACCCAGATAACCATGATGATGTGGTCACTCACCTAGAGCAAGACATCCTGGAGTGTGAAGTCAAGGCAGCCATAGAAAGCATTATTATGAACAAAACTAGTGGAGATGGATGATGGAATTCCAGCGGAGCTATTTCAAATCCTAAAAGATGATGCTGTGAAAGTGTTGCACTCAATATGCCAGCAAATTTGGAAAACTCAGCAGTGAGCAAACTCAGGGAGATAGTGAAGGACAGGGAAGCCTGGTATACTGCAGTTCATTGGGTCAGAAAGAGTCAGACATGACTTAGGGACTGAACAACAACAACAAGCCTTATCTGGTAATGTAGATCTTTCTCTAAAGTTGAGTTTGGTGTGTTCCAGGGAAAGCTAGTGATATAAGAATATATATCAGTACCTTGGACAAATCGGGCAGATTTCACCCCATACCTGAAGATCACATTTGGTAACAATATACTGGACCAGTGTTTAATAACCATCTTAGATGTTATGTTTATCATTATGCAGAAATATTGATTATCATGCTATTAACATAGCTTGAAATTGCTATATGCCTTAGAATTGAAGACTTCAGAATACACTTATTTTGTTTATTCATCTTTTCTTACATACATATTTTTAGAATAGCAAATTCAACCTTCCTAGAAAACTTATTGCATTACAAAGATTAAACCAATGAAAGCAGACTTATTGAGAAAAGCTATAAGAGGAATTTAAAAAAAATGAAAAACTATGACTATGAACTTCCTCATACACTGAAATATTTTTCACTATTTTATTCTAGAAAGAAAATATTTTATTTTAAGAATTTAAATTTCATATAATATGTACTGCATAAATATAGTGAGGACTAGAAAGGAAATAGTACTTACTATACAACCAATATTTAAATTCTGGATATTAATTAGTGGTAACAAAATAATATGACAGTATTCATATTACAAGCTATGACCATTGTCTAGATTTAACACTATATGCCAATACTTTTACTGAGTACACAAAAGGATATCTTCAAAACTTTTATATACACTTAGGATTATAGATGCTGATGATCATTTCTGGGATAATTTACAGGGGCAATGCTGATACAGGTAGGCATAGAGAAGAACTGAGACCAAACTTCTGAAACTGATCATGAGAAATAATGGGAAGTAAAGTCAAAAGCAGAATTAAAGATCCCATACTAGCAAGGTGACAAGAAGACAGAATTGCAAATTCAGCCATGTCACTGCAAAATGTTCTACTTTAAAAGCCCATGGCTGGGTCTTATGAGTTCCACTACTCTTAAATGAATGGAAGGAAGAACACTGTGTCATCATATTACAGAGCTCCTGACATAGTTTTTAATATATCATCTTTCTTCCTCTATGCATTTACTTACAAGATTAAAAAATAATTATAATCCTGATTTCATACTGTATCATAATGCTCTGTTAATTTTATTCCTTTGTTTAGAATATGGAAGTACTGTAATACAGTTTTTTTGTTTTATTTTGCTTTTTTAAATGCTGTCTTGACCCAGTATTGAGACCTTAGCTAGACAGATTAGTTCCCTTTCTTAAGCAGCAGAATATATACACACTGCAGCTATTATAGAGGGCAGATAGCTAGCTGGCTCAGCAGTAAAAAAAAAAAAATCTGCCTGCCAATGCAGGAGACTCAAGAGATGTGAGTTCAATCCCTGGGTGGGGAAGATCCCTTGGAAGGGAAAATGGCAACCCAATCTAGAATCCTTGCCTGGAAAATTCCATGGACAAAGGAGCCTGGCAGTCTACAATTCATGGGGCTCCAGAAGAGTTAGACATGACTAAGTAGGCAGAAGCACAAGCTAGGTATGAGCAGAGAAATAAAGACGGGGCCAAGTGGCAGGAAAACACGTATCTTATAAATAGCAGGAACAGATAAAGAAGAATAGGAACCTTCAGACTGACAGGAAACCATACCTTTTGGGTGATAAGAGTCCTGAAAGCAGACCAAGAAAGGTTTGAGAAAAGTAGGACTCTCCTGTGTTTGAATGTAATTTGTTACTCATTATGCCTTCATAACAATAAAATTAGCCTAACAGAAAAGAAGTACCCACCATTAATCGGCCCCGTAACTCTTCCAACAAAAGCTAAATAAGGACAAAAATCCCTCCTCACCTCAGCTAAATGGAGCTGTGATAAAAATCAGGGAATTTAATCTCCAAATTCCTCTTTCTCCAATAAGTATTCCACCCCTTCATTTGCATGCCCCTCGTAACAGGCTTGCCAAAGAAACCCAGGGCAGCAGCTTCTCACCTATATACCTTATCTCCCTCTGAGAGCATATTCTTGGTTAAATAAATGCTCTCTTTATTTCCTTAACTTCTTGCTTCATCTTGGATGTCTTTGACAATGAAGGAAGAACTTCGATTCATCAGGAACACAACCACTTTGGTTATGAGGGTTTTTACACTCTAGGCCAATTGCCCCAGAGCCATGTACTCGACAACTAAAGGCAGTTTGTATCTTGCTCCTCCAGAAATTATTCAAATTATTCCATCCACAGGAAGCCTACAAAACCCGACCAACCCCAGCCTACGTGTCATACACAGCCTGTCCTGTACAGTTGCCGTTTGATGTTAGCCTATCCCTGAGTGCTTCCTGGGGATAGGGAAGCATATGCCGGCAATGCAGGAGGCCTGGGTTTGATCCCTGGGGAACTGAATGGCTACCTCTCCAGTATTCTTGCCTGGAGAATTCCATGGACAGGGGAGCCTGGTCGGCTACAGTCCATGGGGTCACAAAGAGTTGGACTTGGCTGAGCTACTATCACTATCCCTGGGTGCAATCCACTGTGTGTCCCTGCTTGTGTGCCTGTGTGATAAAAGGCCAAGTCATGTCTGACTCTTTGCAACATCATGAACTGTACCTGGCCAGGCTTCTCTGTCCATGGGATTTTTCAGGCAAGAATACTGGAGAAGGTTGCCATTTTCCTATTCCAGGGGATCTTCTCCACCCAAGGATTGATCCTGCATCTCTTGCGTCTCCTGAATTGACAGGCAGATTTTTTTTACCACTGCCCCACCTGGAAAGCCCTGTGGCCCTGCTTGGCAGCTTTCCTTCCTTTGAAACTGTAAGTTTCAAAAGCTTCTGTCTTTCATCTATTCAGTGCCCCCTATCCTATCTTGCTATCAAAAGAATCTTTACATCTTAAAAAAAATTTATCACCCAATGTCTGCTTGTGGAATCAATTTAGAGCTGATTATTGCTGCTACTGCTAAGTCACTTCAGTCGTGTCCGACTCTGTGCGACCCCATAGACCACAGCCCACCAGGCTCCCCAGTCCCTGGGATTCTCCTTAGGGAAGGACTGATGTTGAAGCTGAAACTCCAATATTTTGGCCACCTGATGCAAAGAGCTGATTCATTTGAAAAGACCCCAGTGCTGGGAAAGATTGAAGGCAGGAGGAAAAGGGGACAACAGAGGATAAGATGGTTAGATGGCATCATCGACTCAATGGACATGAGTTTGGGTAAACTCCGGGAGCTGGTGATGGGCAGGGAGGCCTGGCATGCTGCGGTTCATGGAGTTGCAAAGAGTCGGACTCGACTGAGCAGCTGAACTGAACTGAAGCACCTCTTGTGATTTTCAATCCATGAGGCAAGAAGGACTCAAATTCCTGGAAGTATCAGGTATAACTACAGGGAATGTAGTCTCTGACAAGGAAGCATGGGATACCGGTGTTCATTTTTCCAAGGGCAATGAGTTGGAAAAACCTTACACTCTTACCATACAATCACTGCAGACAGCACTACCTGAGACTGAAGGTTAGAAAGATTGACCAGTGCCTCAGGGTATGCACAATTTAACAAGAGCTTTCCATTGTGGAATCCTACTGCTGCTTACTGTGGCTCCTGTGGAGTTCACATTTCTGCATATCTTACATGTGTGCGTGCCATGCGTGTGTTCATGCTTGCGAGTGTGCTAAGTTGCTTCAGTTGTGTTCGACGCTTTGAGACCCCCGGCCTGTAGCCCGTCAGGCTCCTCTGTCCATGGGATTCTCCAGGCAAGAATACTGGAGTGGGTTGCCACTTCTTCCTCCAGGGGATCTTCCTGAACCAGGAACTGAACATGCCTCTCTATGTCTCCTGCATTGACAGGCAGGTTCTTTACCACTAGCACCACCTGAGAAGGCCATGAATCTGCATACACATTTTTAAAAAGACTTCAAAATATTGTATTCAGTGTTTTCAAGAGGTAGATTTTGTTTTATTTTGGTACCTGGGTGCAATCCACTGTGTGTCCCTGCTTGTGTGCCTGTGTGATAAAAGGCCAAGTCATGTCTGACTCTTTGCAACATCATGAACTGTACCTGGCCAGGCTTCTCTGTCCATGGGATTTTTCAGGCAAGAATACTGGAGAAGGTTGCCATTTTCCTATTCCAGGGGATCTTCTCCACCCAAGGATTGATCCTGCATCTCTTGCGTCTCCTGAATTGACAGGCAGATTTTTTTTACCACTGCCCCACCTGGAAAGCCCTGTGGCCCTGCTTGGCAGCTTTCCTTCCTTTGAAACTGTAAGTTTCAAAAGCTTCTGTCTTTCATCTATTCAGTGCCCCCTATCCTATCTTGCTATCAAAAGAATCTTTACATCTTAAAAAAAATTTATCACCCAATGTCTGCTTGTGGAATCAATTTAGAGCTGATTATTGCTGCTACTGCTAAGTCACTTCAGTCGTGTCCGACTCTGTGCGACCCCATAGACCACAGCCCACCAGGCTCCCCAGTCCCTGGGATTCTCCTTAGGGAAGGACTGATGTTGAAGCTGAAACTCCAATATTTTGGCCACCTGATGCAAAGAGCTGATTCATTTGAAAAGACCCCAGTGCTGGGAAAGATTGAAGGCAGGAGGAAAAGGGGACAACAGAGGATAAGATGGTTAGATGGCATCATCGACTCAATGGACATGAGTTTGGGTAAACTCCGGGAGCTGGTGATGGGCAGGGAGGCCTGGCATGCTGCGGTTCATGGAGTTGCAAAGAGTCGGACTCGACTGAGCAGCTGAACTGAACTGAAGCACCTCTTGTGATTTTCAATCCATGAGGCAAGAAGGACTCAAATTCCTGGAAGTATCAGGTATAACTACAGGGAATGTAGTCTCTGACAAGGAAGCATGGGATACCGGTGTTCATTTTTCCAAGGGCAATGAGTTGGAAAAACCTTACACTCTTACCATACAATCACTGCAGACAGCACTACCTGAGACTGAAGGTTAGAAAGATTGACCAGTGCCTCAGGGTATGTACAATTTAACAAGAGCTTTCCATTGTGGAATCCTACTGCTGCTTACTGTGGCTCCTGTGGAGTTCACATTTCTGCATATCTTACATGTGTGCGTGCCATGCGTGTGTTCATGCTTGCCAGTGTGCTAAGTTGCTTCAGTTGTGTTCGACGCTTTGAGACCCCCGGCCTGTAGCCCGTCAGGCTCCTCTGTCCATGGGATTCTCCAGGCAAGAATACTGGAGTGGGTTGCCACTTCTTCCTCCAGGGGATCTTCCTGAACCAGGAACTGAACATGCCTCTCTATGTCTCCTGCATTGACAGGCAGGTTCTTTACCACTAGCACCACCTGAGAAGGCCATGAATCTGCATACACATTTTTAAAAAGACTTCAAAATATTGTATTCAGTGTTTTCAAGAGGTAGATTTTGTTTTATTTTGGTTTTGTTCCTTTTCAACTGAAAAGGTTTTTCAGGATATTTCGTTCATCTTACTGAGATAACTCATATCTGCTAACATAACTAATAATTTTACAATGCAAGAAGAATGGGAAGGGCCATGTATTCTATAATACACTGATCAAATCCTATTTTAAGATCATTGCCAAAATTGTATTGTGGTCCAATTACAATGTTAGATTAGACTTTCTTAAGGAATTAGCTATATTTAGCAATATGGAAGAGTAAACTTCAATGGGACATGGAGGCCTATATAAATTTTTGATATGGTGATTTTAAAAAGTGGTACTTGTCCTGTTTCTGTGTTTCTACATCTTTTCTAAATGGCATGCCACTTGGACCATTAAAAGAACCAAAGTTTCCAACATACAACATTTTTTATGACATGTGATGATACAGAAACTTTGTAAAGCATATAGAGAATGTATTACACTTGAGAAACATTACTTAAAATTAACTTTCACTTATAAGTCATTCACCTCTGAGTATATTATACAAATATTTCTCTCACTGTGTTTTTTTTTTTTTTTTTTTTAGTTTTGCTTTCAACATAAATCAATCTGCTTTTGGTTCTACTAATGACCATTATTTTGCTATAGGAACCCTGAAATAGACTTTCTTTAATAGATACAAATAAAAATGCAAAAGGAAGAATGTATTTACACAAGAGTTTTCAATTGTTTCCATAACAATACTGGTAATAAATTTTCCTATATGTAACACTGTATTTGTAGTACACACATAAAATGTCTTACAAAACTCAATAAAGTGCTTGATTCCCTGCCAGCTGGCATTTGTTCCTAAGAAAACCCATTTTAATGTGCTGTTGTCTACACACAATCATTTTTTAATGCACCCTAAAGCCCACTTTTATAACAAGTTGGGTTCCTTAGGTTATTTCATTGGTGTTATATGCAGTGGAAGTAAAAGAAAATTAGTGATGTAGACACAGAATGAAGAAACAAAATTCATTTTGTTTATAAATTGTGCCCTGTTTGGTTGAGATAGATATTTATGCATGCTTTGTTGGATTCAGGTATGAAGAGAACACATAATAGAGGCAAAACACCTTTTCACTTTTTATTTATTATTCAGTCTTTCTGAATTCAATCTTTTGAACACTTTCCCTGACCTCAGGTGTGACACCAATGGTTTTATGATGCTTAAAAAAATAGAAGTGCTCTTATCTGTGTGTTTGCAGGGATGATATTCTTGAACAAGTACAGATGTCTGGGATTTAATAAGAGTGAACTACTATTACTTTGCAATGTTGTAAACAAATATGAATGCAGCCTCTTTTCTTTCTTATCCATAAGTAATATGATTGTTAAATGGTCACTGGGTCATGATGCAAACCCTCTGCCAAAATTCACTTTTAGTGATTTGCTAATTTATTTTAAAACTGAATGAAACTGAAATTTCTTTACCTCATAGATAATTTCAACATTTAAATGACTGTGATGTGTAATCTTTTGTTTCCAATATTAAAAAAAAAAAATGAAACATACATACACACACTTCGGATATATAAACAAGCATCAGTTCAGTTCAGTTCAGTTCAGTTGCTCAGTCGTGTCCGACTCTTTGCGACCCCATGAATCGCAGCATGCCAAGCCTCCCTGTCCATCACCAACTCCCGGAGTTCACTCAGACTCGTGCTCATCGAGTCAGTGATGCCATCCAGCCATCTCATCTTCGGTCGTCCCCTTCTTCTCCTGCCCCCAATCCCTCCCAGCATCAAAGTCTTTTCCAATGAGTCAACTCTTCGCATGAGGTGGCCAGAGTAATGGAGTTTCAGCTTTAGCATCATTCCTTCTAAAGAAATCCCAGGGTTGATCTCCTTCAGAATGGACTGGTTGGATCTCCTTGCAGTCCAAGGGACTCTCAAGAGTCTTCTCCAACACCACAGTTCAAAAGCATGTAGTAAAAATGAAACTATATTTTTAATTCCAGTTGCCCCTTAACATTTTTTTGATGCATTTCTTCTTTCTCATATCCCTAGATGAAAATTCTTATAGCCCTCATGATTTTTATGCTCATTGTTAGGTAATTTAAAAGCTCTGTAAATCCTTTAAGTCAGAGAACATAGTCTAACATTTAAACAATTATAAACGTCCAGACTCATAAAATAATCACTTTATTTTTTATTCAAACAAAAACTTTTCTTCCCTCTCCTTTCAAATAACTTCTGTAGTCAGGAAGCATGACACCCTGCAGCATGAAAGAGGACTTTATTGACTTTTTCTTCTTTAACACCAGATCTTTCTCCATCCCTAGTAAGGATAGAACTGGGGCAAGAGTTTAGTCTGATCAAAATCACTCTATCTTTACTGGTTTTGTAGTCTCTAACCTGGCACATACATAAAAACTGACTCATTCTCTCAGTAATTACTTTTGATGTTTCTTCTGTTTTTGTTTTTGAATTACACCCTCTATAACTAGGGCTTTTTACCAGTTGTATCTGTGATGACACTGTATTCATCCCCCTGCCCCCCACACTGGTTCCTTACTCCTGCTGAATGCAGGAATCCAAAGATAACATTTCTCTCGGGCTTGTGTGCTAAGTTGCTTCAGTCATGTCTAACTCTTTGTGACCCCATGGACTGTAGCCCACAAGGCTCCTCTGTCTATGGAATTCTCCAGGCAAGAATACTGGAGTGGGTTGCCATTTCCTCCTCCAGGGGATCTTCCCAAACCAGGGATTCAAACCAGGGGTTGAACCCATGTCTCCTGCAGCTCCTGCACTGTAGGTGGACTCTTTACTTTTCTCTCAAGCCTGTTTTATTCCTTTAGGTGGTCCTCTTCTGTAGGATGAAACACTGCTGCTTCAGCAAGCTGTCCTCATTCTTGACTATGTATGTCTCATAAGAGTCACCAATATATCCATTATTCTAAGAATATCCATTGTCAGGTCTATGATTCACTTACCTACATAACAATATTTGGATTTTTTAGGCTGGATACACAAATTCCTTTTTCTTCCCATAACTGTAATGATTCTGTTGAAGTTCCATTTCCAATGCCAAAGTAAGAACAGGTAACTATTCCTGATTTCTTGGTAGTTATCTGTACTTTCTCCTTCAAATATTTACTCTCTTGACCATTTTACACCCTCCACATACTTGGCTGAAGAACACATTAACTTCCTCAAAGTCACCTCTTCTGAAGTATCTTCTTGGTGAATGATTAGAATATAACTATATTAATCATCAACTTCTAGCTGTGGTAGGAGTAGCTGCCTTCTAATATGGAGTTATGTAACATAAGAGTTAAGAATAGAGTGTGCATAGTTAGAGCTTCTTACATTGTGCTGTATTAAATGTGAAAATTGCTTCCAGATTTCTTGTCTTATTTAGGCTGGCAAATCAAGATCAGGTTGCTAGAACATAAAAAAACATTAAAGAAGCATGTGCTCCAAATAATTGGTGATGAATATAACCCAGAATTACTTCTGATTCATATCTGCCAACTGGTTGAAAAGATTCATAGTTAAAAACTTCCTAAAGTATGTGGTCAATCACTTTCTCTACAGCAGTATCTTTCAAACTCTCTTCAATGCTATTCATTCTCTAATCTGTATAGATCTACAGAGTAAGATCTGTCAACTATCACTTTGTACAATATTTATTTTTTCAATAATATAAGTATTAAATATGGTTTCAAAATGCATTGTACCCCTTGGAGATCATGATAGCCGTTGAGGGAGTATCTTCTTATGAACATCAAAACTATGTAACATTTGAAATCTCTCCTTTTGTTGGGGAAGACCATTAGTTAATTGTACATATAGGGTGTGTGCATTGATTGCTGGTAATTTTATTTAATGAAACTATGCTCTGACACATCCTAGACTTAGTTATAGATGGTATAAGGATTGCTTGTAGGAAATCCATACATATGTTAAACAAACTTTTATTGCTACTATTGTATTCATAGTAATTTTTTCATGAAGTTTCACAGGGAACTTTTTTTTTTTTGGAAACAAAAATTTAAAAAATTTTAAGTTTTAAAAGTAACTGTTATATTGACTAATCCATATTGTTTTGTTTGGGTTTATGAATATTGTAGATAATGCAACTTGTCAGGCTTCCTTCTCTGCAATGTATTCTAGAATATTCAGAATCTAATTTTGAGAATTTGGGGATCACAGATAGCACATATGGAGAAGGCAATGGCATCCCACTCCAGTACTCTTGCCTGGAAACTCCCATGGACTGAGGAGCCTGGTAGGCTGCAGTCCATGGGGTCGCTGAGTCAGACACGACTGAGCGACTTCACTTTGACTTTTCACTTTCATGCATTGGAGAAGGAAATGGCAACCCACTCCAATATTCTTGCCTGGAGAATCTCAGGGACAGGGGAGCCTGGTGGGCTGCCGTCTATGGGGTCGCACAGAGTCGGACACGACTGAAGCGACTTAGCAGCAGTAGCAGCAGCAGATAGCACATATGTAAAATATAAAGATGATTTTTTTCTACCTTAATTCACTTTGGGGCTTATTTTTACAACTTCTGCTTTCCTTTGATCTTTTTTTTTCCATCATTTCATACAATATATTTTTCACAGTTTGCTATATATGTTTTATGGAATGCAATAGAATATACTTAAAAAAAATACATTATATTATATTTGCATGTGTGTGTATATCCAGTCATGCTCGACTCTATGACCCCATGGACTCTAACCTGGCAGGTGCTTCTGTCCATGGAATTTACCAGGCAAGAACACTGGAATGGGCTGCCATTTCCTACTCCAGGGGATGTTCCTGACCCAGGGATTGGACTCAGGGATTGAACCCAGGTTTCTTGTGTCTCCTGCATTGACAGGTATATATATATTTTTTATCACTGGGCCACCTGGGAGGCCCATTGTTCCATAAACATGGTGTAAAATAAGAAATTATTAAGTTCTAAATTATTACTGGAGCCAAATCCAAGAAACCCTAACCATCTATAGTATTTTTTTTCCAGAGATACAGATAAATTTCTGCAAACTTTTTATTTTGACTATATTACGTTTATCTCCCATAAGTTGATGAAGTAATGGTTCCAAAACAGCAACAAAGTTAATACATTTTTATAGAGTCAAGAGACCTGCAACTTATCTGCACCAAAACTTGGTCCAGTTGGAGTCTTCCATTTAGAAAAATGTAGTGGATGTAATAATGGAATTTTGATCTCTGACCATATCTGAATAGCCTTCTTACATTTAGAGAATTTTGTGAGGAAGCATGTGGGGCAGAGAATCTGTTTTTATGAGGAAACTAGCATATACATCCATCTGTTAAGAACAATGTCCAGTGTTTAGATTGTGTAGTATTTGTGCCCTTTGCCAAGTGTGTCCTGTTTAGGTAACTTGAACTCTATTTTTGATGCATTACTCCATTTCTGCCTCTGCTCCCTACTGTATTTTCTGTGAGTTGTACAATAATTTTAAATTAAAATATTTACAGTGGATATTGTTGCCATAAATTAAAATCCTGATTGACACAGTGGGTACTAACTAACCTAAGTCTCTCTTTTGTATAATTAAAAATATGATACAGAAGTCAGAAGAATCAGAAGCAAGGGTGGAAAATTGGTGGAGCAGAGAGACAGAGCAGAACCACTGAAGAGAAGCAAAGAGGATCCGGCTTCTGAAGTACAACCAAGGTGGCGGACCCCCAGGAGCCTCTGCAGTGCGCCAGAGCTGCTCTTTGTCGAATCCTCTTAGCCAAGCAGCCATCCACGCTACTATTTCATCTGACCTTTGTGTTTCCATCCAAATGGGTATTTCTGCTTTCTCGCATCCAGGAATATCCCTTTAGAAATCCCTCTCATCAGAATACAAGTGCTATGAAGTTCCATGAGAACAGAGACCAAAACTGCATATAGTTCTTTTTTGTTTATTTTTTTTTCTGCACTGCATATCCAATTTGTGGCCCAGTATGTGGCTCACGGTAGACAACATTTTCTGAAATATGTGATAATTAATAAGTGAATTCACCTTAAAATATAACCGACAGCAAATGACATTTACAAAAAGTAGATTACAAATAGGTCAAATCTTATTTTGTACTAGGTGCACGCGTACGCGCGTGCACGCACACAGGCGCACACACACACACACACACACACACACACACACACTTACCCACCTCATGTTCTTTTCATTTTTACAATCTGAAATGATAAAAGTATTTCTGATAGCTGGCTAAGGAACATCAGACACATTTAGTTATTCAGATTAGCAAACTTCCCTTCTTCAGGAGCTGTCTTTTCCCCTCTTCTTCTTTTTAAAACATCTATTAGCACCTGGTTTTGTTTATCATTTCAGTTTTTCATCTCCTGCTGCATTAGCTCTAAATTCTGAGACAATGCTTTTTAAGTATCTGCCTATGGAGCTTTCCTTCCACTGTCTTCAACAGATCTCTTTTCCCTATGAGGTTTTCTTCCCTTAATAACACCCTGTTAAGTATTTAATGTGGCATTATGATTTGTTACAAAGTTATCCTGAACAATGCTTGACCTGCTTAGTTCTGTAGATCACCATTGATTTAAAGTGACAGACTAAATTCTCCCCATTAGCATGCACCACATTTTTAATGCACAAATAAAACAGAATTACTTCAAAGTAAACACAATTTCTTTCAGTGTCTCTACAGCAGTAGGCAAAATACAAATATCAGAGTACATTTATAAGGAACAAATACATCTAAGAACCAAATTGTGCACCACAGAAATCTACTACCTTACGTAATATTTTGCCAAGAAAAAGAAACACATTTGCTCTCATATCAGGGGACTATTTAAGGATGTCAGATTATCTAAAATTATTAGAAATAACATTATTTAGTTTTGGTGAAGACTATACATGTCTTTTAAATCTCCTTTTAAAGGAGTGCAAGCTCTTTACAGTGTAGTATAGTCTATTTAAAATTTTCAGAACAAAAATATTTCCACATTATTTCAAATCAGAGAAGTTCCAAGAGAGGTAACTCCACAAACTTCTGGATTTCCTGTGTCATTGCTCACTTTTAAATTAAATTCTCAGGGCAACTGCTGTTGAAGGCAGATGGGGACAGTTATTCTTTTGAATTTATAATACTGTTTCTTCTTCTCCTTAATGTCATTCATTACAAACCTAATGCACATAATACAGTACATGCACTAAATTTAGGTGGATAATACATTTTAACTGCAATTTAAGGCAATGATGAACTCTAACTAAATATTTTAAAATTTAGTTAAATCTTCAGTCTTATTTGTGATTTACATGTGCAAATATTGAAATATTATCTACAGCCTCATCATCATTTCTTTTGTCATATTCCTTTTTCTGGACCCCATAACTATTTTCTACAACTTCATTCATGGAATTCTGATTCTTTTCTTTGTAATTGTTATCTCTCCTGCCAAAATCCAGGTTTGATCATCTGTTCATTGATACATTTTAAAATACTTCATTAATGCCACTCCATTTCAGGTTTATATTTACTTTCAGAACTTTTCCTTTGTAGTAAATTTGTTTTATTTTTTTTCCTGAAGATGCATGAATCATTGTTGTCAGGAATAAAGTTCTTTTTGATTAAATCATTACCTTGAAAATGACGTGTTTCAAGAACTCAGCAGATGTGCCCTGGATGCTCTTTCAGATTCCCTTAACCTTTCTGCTCTCACAGGAGTAGCTATTCAGTAGTCTACTTATTTTCTCTGAAATGAATGACCCTCTCCATCCATACAACATCCATTAACTCTACAAACGTGGACTGAGTTCCTATGTTCAACCATTCTAGTTAGATTGATAAGTGAAGTGTGCCATGTTTTACTACAACTACTTGCTTGCATATATATTTTTTTACATGACTGTGAACGCTGCAAGTCAAGGAGCCATGTTTTTCTTTTTATATACAGTTCCAAGGGCATATTCCACAAAGGTCATTTGGAAGAATGGCTTAATATATAATTAATTTTCACAGAATAAGAGTGATATTTAGCACACTGCATTAGATATACTCAGAAATCTCTATTCAAAGCCACATGTCCTATGGGAAAAAAATGTGAAGAAAGAAACAAGTATATATAGGGTTAGGTTACATATAAGGTAAAATAGTGAAGATAAAGTGACTAAGAAACCATCTGTTTTAATAATTTTTCCTTTCACAATATATACCATCAATCAGTGTATGGTTCATTTTTCTCTGTTCCTAGATTATTGCCTACGATATGCTTTTTAGTCTGTGTACAAGTTTGCATAAGTCTGTATTTCTCCTTAAATCTTTTATCAAAACCTCAAAATTAATAATAGATGCTGCATAACTCAGGGCCTCACAGGTAGCACTAGTAGTAAAAACCTGCTTGCCAATGTGGGAGATGTGAGAGATGTGGGTTCAGTCCCTGGGTTGGGAAGATCCCCTGGAGAAGGGCATGGCAACCCATTCCAGTATTCTTGCCTGGAAAACCCCATGGACAGAGGAGCCTGGCAGGCTATATAGTCCATAGGGTCGTAAAGAGTTGGGCATAACTGATGAGACTTAACACGCACACAAATGCAGCATAACTCAGATACGCAATTTCAATAGACTCAGTTAGTATGGGAGAGTACAGAAATTACCACAGATTCCTCACATCCCTTTATTTATGCACAGCTGTACTATCACTTTGCCATCTGTCCCATCAAGAAGTAAAGTCTAATTTTCCACCCTTTGTATCTGGGCTTCACCATCTGCCTTGCTTTCATCCAAACAGACATTAGCAAATGAGACCCAAGTAGAGGTTAGAAAATGTTTGTGCATTGGGTCTTGCTTTTCTACTGCTATTTGGAATCCTATGTTTGCTCACGTAAAGAAAAGTCTAGGATTGCCTCTTGAAGAATTAGAAACCACATGGAACAGACACAAGCTCTCCTTTCTGAACTCTTCTACACCAAGCAGTCTGCCTGCAGTTATGTATAAGCAAGACCCTCTTGAATCATCAACCACATGGCAGCTGAGGAATAAGAAATATCTATAAATTGAAGAATTATAAGAAATAAAATAGCTTTAAGCAAATAGTTTTCTTGATTTAACTCATTTCTGTCAAAAAATCTAATAAATTCAGTTGGTAAGCAGATAATCCAAGAATTAAGCAAAGCAGTACAATTGATATTAATCAATCTTATTTTGTTACTGGTTCACTTATGATATTTGAAGATACTATAGCATTCTCCAATGGCATCAGGTTTTGTGCTAGATGTTAAATATTATTGTGAAGTTCATTCTAAAAGAGAAATAGACATTTTATGCAGGGTATTGCTGGAAACAAGATCTTTGATGAAGAATGATATTAGTCTTTTCACGTCTTTGAGAGTTCGGTCTTAACTTTTTAAATGCCTTTTTAAAAATGGTAACCTAAATAAGGGTTGAGGAATGTTTATTTCTCTCAGTTACCAAAAGCTTTTGCTTGCTATTACACTTAAGTATTATTCTAATTAAATGGAAATTCAAAATAAAGATAGTAATTCAAAGGCACTTAAATTTTTGCTGCACAGTAACCAAGTCCTGTGCTAATTGATTTATAAATCTGGCTAATTTAATAGTCATAGAATCTATTAACTTCAAAATTTACACATGAAAATTAAGATTAAGTAATTTATCAAATTCATGCCATCATTGAGAGGTATAGCTTAGATTTGAATGTTGCCTGCTTATTTTAAAATTTGTGCTTTTAAATGTAATGATATGTCCTAGATTCTGTTTACAGTGGACTTGTTATTAAGGGAATTCTAAAAAATAAACATATCTATCTTCCTTTCCTGAATATACAGAAAATATTTTTTTTGTTTTGTTTTGGTCAGAGATACTTTAGGGACTGTGGCATGGTATATCACAGGGCCACATGTAGTCTAAAACTTGTCTATGATGACTCAAATGTCCTCAAATATCCCTTTTGGGGGAAGTTTTCAAAGATGATGCACTTAAAAGTCATACACATGCCTAACAAAATTTCCCACACAAGGGACCATCTTGGTGCCCATTACTCCTATTTGATATCCTTTGTCTGGATTTCACTCATTACTATTTGGGGCTTCCCAGGTAGCTCAGTTGTAAAGAATCCACCTGCCAATGTAGGAAATGCAGATTCAATCCCTGGGTTGGGAAGAGCCCCTGGAGAAGGAAATGGCAACCCACTCCAGGATTCTTGCCTGGAGAATCCCATGGGCAGAGGATGCTGATGGGCTACAGTCCATGGGATCACAAAAGATTTGGACACAACTTAGCAACTAAACAACAACAACATCCGTTGCTATGTATATTGATAACAATAGTATTTAATATGTGGGAAATATATCAGTGTTATATTATTTTCAAAACTGCTGGGAAATTAACTGGAAAATAAGAAAACTAAAATATAGCTTAGAGACTTGCCCAAGGTTACTCACAAGTAAATATTATAGCTGAAACTTAAACCAACCTCTGTGACCAAATAAATTTTCTTCTGATTCTTTCTAGGAAAAAAAGTCTGTTTAACAAAGAGTTGTTGATGCATGTTGATTGTGGGATGGCTTATAGAGTTATCAAGCCATATTTTGAAGTTTAATTCTATTTATTTTCTGTGTTTATTAGTTGTTATGTGTTATGTTAAACCCTTTGATTATATTTTCATACAAAATAAGACTATTAAATACCTATCTTGCAGGGTTAAAAAGTGTATGTAGAAAAACATAAACTTCTGACACAACAGAGCCTTGTTAATGTTAATTGTAACTATCAATAAACCATGTTTGACAAATATACTCTTTCTTTGAACCTCTGAGAAATAAATAAGAGAGAATCCATCATTGGAAACAGTGACAAACTTTATTTTCTGGGGCTCCAAAATCATTGCACATGGTGAATGCAGCCACAAAATTAAAAGATGCTTGCTCCTTGGAATAGAAGCTATGATAAACCTGCTACTGCTGCTAAGTCACTTCAGTCGTGTCCGACTCTGTGCGACCCCATAGAAGGCAGCCCACCAGGCTCCCCTGTCCCTGGGATTCTCCAGGCAAGAACACTGGAGTGGGTTGCCATTTTCTTCTCCAGTGCATGAAAGTGAAAAGTGAAAGTGAAGTCACTCAGTCGTGTCCGACTCTTAGCGACCCCATCCACTGCAGCCCACCAGGTTCCTCCACCCATGGGATTTTCCAGGCAAGAGTACTGGAGCGGGGTGCCATTGCCTTATCCTATGATAAACCTAGACAGCATATTAAAAAGCAGAGACATTACTTTGCCAAGATAGGTCCATATAATGAAAGCTATGGTTTTTCCAGTAGTCACATATGGATATGAGAGTTGGACCATAAAGAAGGTTGAACACTGAAGAATTGATGCTTTTGAACTGTGATGTTGGAGAAGATTCTTGAGAGTCTCTTAGACTACAAGGAGATCAAACCTAGATCAGTCCTAAAGGAAATCAATCCTGAATATTCATTAGAAGGACTGAAGCTGAAACTGAAACTCCAGTACTTTGGTCAACTGATGCAAAGAGCCAATTCATTAGAAAAGACTCCGATTCCATGAGAGATTGAAGGTAGGAAGAGAAGAGAATGACAGAGGATGAGATGATTGGTTGGCATCCCTGATTCAACAGACACAAGTATGAACAAGCTCTGGGAGATGGTGAAGGACAGGGAAGCCTGGAATGATGGCGTCCATGGGGTCACAAAGAGTCAGACATGACTGAGTGACTCAACAACAACAACAACAACAACAAATCCATCACTCTTTACTATAAAGAGCTGTTGTTGTTCTTGTTTAGTTGTTCAGTCCTGTCTGACTCTTGTGACCCCATGGACTCCAGCACCCCAGGCTTCCCTGTCTGCAGTTTGTTGTGATCTACTCTACACAGTCCAAGTTTTTGCATAGTCAATGAAGAAGAAGTAGATGTTTTTCTTGAATTCTCTTGCTTTTTCTATGATCCAACAGATGTTGGCAACTTGACCTCTGGTTCCTCTGCCTTTTCAAAATCCAGCTTGTACATCTGAAGTTCTTGGTTCACATACTGTTGAAGCCTAGCTTGAAGTATTTTGAGCATTACTTTACTAGTGTGTGAAATGAGTGCATTGTGTGGCAGTTTGAAAATAACTTGGCATTGTCTTTCTTTGGGATTAGAATGAAAACTGACATTTTCCAGGTCTGTGGCCTCTGCTGAGGCCACAACAAATTTTCCAAATTTGTTGGCATATTGAGTGCAGCACTTTAGGACCAGGATTTGAAATAGCTCAGCTGGAATTCCATCACCTCCTCTAACTTTGTTTATAGTGATGCTTCCTAAGGTCCACTTGACTTTGCACTCCAGGATATCTGGCTCCAGGTGAGTGATCACATCATTGTGGTTATCTGGGTCATTAAGATCTTTTTGTATAGCTCTCCTGTGTATTCTTGCCACTTCTTCTTAATATCTTCTGCTTCTCTTAGGTCCACAGTGTTTCTGTCCTTAATTGTGCCTATCTTTGTGTGAAGTGTTCCCTTGCAATCTAATTTTCTTGAAGAAATCTATAGTCTTTCTCATTCTATTGTTTTCCTCTCTTTCTTTGCTTTATGGAAAAACCATAAAGAAAAGAAGAAATAATTATTCTTGGAAATCTGTCTACTCTTAGTATTAAATACTTTGGCCACCTGGTGTGAAGAGCCAACTCACTGGAATGACAGGGAAACCTGGCATGCTGCAGTCATGGGGTTACAAAGAGTCAGACATGATTGTGTGATGAACAAAAACAGTATCTTGAGAACACAAGATATTGAATTTGTAATGGAAAGCTTTCATGGATCATATACAGGTTGAGAAGAGGTTATTCTTCAAGTTTAAAATTAACTGTCTTACATTGTTCAGGGGGCATGGTGATGCTTTTAAAGCTTATAGGTTAAAATCCATTTTAGAGTTAGTAGAAATATAGCCACTACAATCTAAATTAAGTAAGTAGTGTTCATTGCTGTCTTAGATAGAAAGATAAGAATAGCAGTTGAAATATATTATTCACTCTTATAATGCTAATACAGTATTTAGATCTAATAATTTGTCTATCAGCCTACAAAATGCACACTCCAGTATTCTTGCCTGGAAAATCACATGCACAGAAAAGCCTGACAAAATGCTCCTCAAAACTTTAAAATACATTATCATAGCATCAAACGATCCATTCTTTTTATGAATGGAATTTTACCTGAATGACTGACTGACTTTTGGAACCACATGGATTGAATTTCAAACAAATCATTCATTGATTGAGAATTAGATCTTGTTGAAATAGTTTTTAAAGTCCAACATTAAATATTCTACCTCACCCACTAACTTTACAGACAAGGAAATTCACTCATGTAAGTCTTGCACATATGAAATTATTTATACCAGGTCATACAGTATAAAAAGGGTATAGTTAGGATACACATATGCTCAGTTGTGTCCAAATCTTTGTGATCCCATGGACTGTAGACCACCAGGCTCCTCTGTCCATGGGATTTTCCAGTCAAGAATGCTGGAGTGGGTTGCCATTTTCTTCTCCAGGGAATATTTCTGGCCAAGGGATTAAGCCCGTGTTTCCTGTGTCTCCTGTATTGGCAGGTGGATTCTTTACCATTGAGGCATGTGAAAAGTCCATAGTTAGGATAAGAAAGTGTAAACTATCTTATATTTGAGAACTGATCAAATTGTTAAAATTTGTTATAAGAGAATATGAAATTCTATTAGAAATTTCTAGAATTCAAAATTAAGAATCCTATTTTTAAAATGTAAAAAATGTAATACTGAAGATGGTGATTGCAGCCATGAAATTAAAAGATGCTTACTACTTGGAAAGAAAGTTATGACCAACCTAGATAGCATATTAAAAAGCAGAGACATTACTTTGCCAACAAAGGTCCATCTAGTCAAGGTTATTGTTTTTCCACTGGTCATGTATGGATGTGAGAGTTGGACTGTGAAAAAAGCTGAGCACCGAATTGATGCTTTTGAACTGTGGTGTTGGAGAAGACTCTTGAAGGTCCTTTGGACTGCAAGGAGATCCAATCAGTCCATTCTGAAGGAGATCAACCCTGGGATTTCTTTGGAAGAACTGCTGCTAAAGCTGAAACTCCAATACTTTGGCCACCTCATGCGAAGAGTTGACTCATTGGAAAAGACTCTGATACTGGGAGGGATTGGGGACAGGAGGAGAAAGGGACGACAGAGGATGAGATGGCTGGATGGTATCACTGACTCGATGGACATGAGTTTGGGTGAACTCCAGGAGTTGGTGATAGTCAGGGAGGCCTGGCGTGCTGCAATTCATGGGGTCACAAAGAGTCGGATGTGACTAAGTGACTGAACTAAACTGACATATTATATATATAGATAGATAGATAGATATAATGGTTTGCCTTGGAAATGAACAGAGATCATTCTGTCCTTTTTCAGAAGGCATCCAAGTACTGCATTTCAGACTCTTTTATTGACTATGATGGCTACTCCATTTCTTCTAAGGAATTCTTTCCCACAGTAGTAGATACAATGATCATCTGAGTTAAATTCACCCATTCCAGTCCATTTTAGTTCACTGATTCCTAGAATGTTGACATTCACTCTTGCCATCTCCTATTTGACCACCTCCAATTTGCCTTGATTCATGGACCTAACATTCCAGGTTCCTATGCAATATTGCTTTTTACAGCATCAGACCTTGCTTCTATCCCCAGTCCCATCCACAGCTGGGTGGTGCTTTTGCTTTGGCACCATCCTTTCATTCTTTCTGTAGTTATTTCTCCACTGATCTCCAGTAGCATATTGGGCACCTACCAACCTGGAAAGTTCATCTTTCAGTGTCCTATCTTTTAGCCTTTTCATACTGTTCATGGGGTTCTCAAGGCAAGAATACTGAAGTGGTTTGCCATTCCCTTCTCCAGTGGACCACATTCTGTCAGACCTCTCCACTATGACCCATCCATCTTGGATGGCCCCACATGGTATGGCTTAATTTCATTGAGTTAGACAAGCTGTGGTCCATGTGATCAGATTGGCTAGTTGTCTATGATTGTAGTTTCAGTCTGTCTAACTTCCGATGTCCTCTCTCAGTGCCTACCATTACTTGGGTTTCTTTTACCTTGGAGGTGGGGTATCTCTTCACAGCTGCTCCAGTAAAGTGCAGCCGCTGCTCCTTTCCTTGGATGTTTGGTAGCTCCTCATGTCCTCAAGTTTAGAACTAACACCTCACGTAGGATGTGGGGTAGCTCCTCACACAGTTCCTCACGTTTAGAACTAACACCCGAAAAAGATGTCCTTTTCATTATAGGGGACTGGAATGCAAAAATAAGAAGTCAAGAAATACCTGAAGTAACAGGCAAAACTGGCCTTGGAGTACAGAATGAAGCAGGGCGAAGGCTAATAGAGTTCTGCCAAGGGAACACACTGGTCATAGCAAACACCCTCTTCCAACAACACAAGAGAAGACTCTACACATGGACAACTCTACAGATGCTCAACACCAGAAACAGATTGATTACATTATCTGCTCTCTATATAGTCAGTTCTATATAGTCAGCAAAAACAAGACTAGGAGCTGACTGTGGCTCAGATCATGAACTCCTCATTGCCAAATTCAGATATAAATTTAAGAAAGTGGGGAAAACCACTAGACCATTCAGATATGACCTAAATCAAATACCTTATGATGATACAGTGGAAGTGAGAAACAGATTTAAGGGACTATCTGATAGACAGAGTGCCTGATGAACTATGGATGGTGGTTCATGACATTGTACAGGAGACAGGATCAAGACCATCCCCAAGAAAAATAAATGCAAAAAAAGAAAAATGGCTGTCTGAGGAGGCCTTACAAATAGCTGTGAAAAGAAGAGAAGCAAAAGCAAAGGAGAAAAGAAAAGATATACCCATTTGAATGCAGAGTTCCAATGAATAGCAAGGAGAGATAAGAAAGCCTTCCTCAACAATTAATGCAAAGAAATAGAAGAAAAAATAGAATAGGAAAGACTAGCAATCTCTTCAAGAATATTAGAGATACTAAGGGAAAATTTCATGCAAAAAGGGGCTTAATAAAGGAGAGAAATAGTATGGACCTCAGAGAAGCAGAAGATATTAAGAAGAGGTGGCAAAAATACACAGAAGAACTATACAAAAAAGATCTTCACTACCCAGATAATCATGATGGTGTGATCACCTAGAGCCAGGCATCCTGGAATGTGAAGTCAAGTAGACCTTAGAATGCATCACTACGAACAAAGCTAGTGGAGGTGATGGAATTCCAGTTGAGCTATTTCAAATCCTAAAAGATGATGCTGTGAAAGTGCCACACTCAATATGCCAGCAAATTTGGAAAACTCAGCAGTGGCCACAGGACTGGAAAAGGTCATTTTTCATTCCAATCTCAAAGAAAGGCAATGCCAAAGAATGTCCAAACTACCACACAATTGCACTCATCTCACACGCTAGTAAAGTAATGCTCAAAATTCTCCAAGCCAGGCTTCAGCAATACGTGAACCGTGAACTCCCTGATGTCTTTCTCTTATACACATCTAGATGTGTATAAGAGACAGAAACAAGCCTGTGTCCAATCTCAAAGAAAGGCAATGCCAAAGAATGTCCAAACTACCACACAATTGCACTCATCTCACACGGTAGTGAAGTAATGCTCAAAATTCTCCAAGCCAGGCTTCAGCAATACGTGAACCGTGAACTTCCAGATGTTCAAGCTGGCTTTAGACAAGGCAGAGGAAGTAGAGATCAAGTTGCCAACATCTGCTGGATCATTGAAAAAGCAAGAGAGTTCCAAAAAAACATCTATTTCTGCTTTATTGACTATGCCAAAGCCTTTGACTGTGTGGATCACAATAAACTGTGGAAAATTTTGAAAAAATGGGAATACCAGACCACCTAATCTGCCTCTTGAGAGACCTGTATACAGGTCAGGAAGCAACAGTTAGAACTGGACATGGAACAGCAGACTGGTTCCAAATAGGAAAAAGAGTACATCAAGGCTGTATATTATCACCCTGCTTCTTTAACTTATATACAGAGTACATCAGGAGAAACGCTGGGCTGGAAGAAGCACAAGCTGGAATCAAGATTGCCGGGAGAAATATCAATAACCTCAGATATGCAGATGACACCACCCTTATGGCAGAAAGTGGAGAAGAACTAAAAAGTCTCCTGATGAAAGTGAAATAGGAGAGTGGAAAAGTTGGCTTAAAGCTCAACATTCAAAATACTAAGATCGTGGCATCTGGTCCCATCAGTTCATGGCAAATAGCTGGGGATACAGTGGCTTATTTTATTTTGGGGGGCTCCAAAATCACTGCAGATGGTGATTGCAGCCATGAAATTAAAAGACGCTTACTCCTTGGAAGGAAATTTATGACCAACCTAGACAGCATATTAAAAAGCAGAAACATTGCTTTGCCAATGAATATCCACCTAGTCAAGGCTATGGTTTCTCCAGTGGTCACATGTGGATGTGAGAGTTGGACTGTGAAGAAATCTGAGTGCTGAAGAACTGATGCTTTTGAACTGTGGTGTCTGAGAAGACTCTTGAGAATCCCTTGGACTGCAAGGAGATCAACCACTCAATCCTAGAGGAAATTGGTCCTGGATGTTCATTGGTAGGACTGATTGAAGCTGAAACTCCAATATTTTGGCCACCTGATGTGAAGAGCTGACTCATTTGAAAAAACCCTGATGTTGGGAATGATTGAAGGCAGGAGGAGAAGGGGACGACAGAGAATGAGACTATTGGATCGCATCACTGACTCAATGGACATTAAGTTTGGGTAAACTCTGGTAGTTGGTGTTGGATAAGGAGGCCTGGTGAGCTGAGGTTCATGGGGTCACAAAGAATCAGATATGACTGAGCGATTGAAGTGAACTGAACTGATAGGTATATATTTATATATAGTGACTGCTTCTGTAACAAGATCAATCTTAGCTGTATCAAATTCCTAACCTTTGTTTCTATTGACTACTAATGAGTCTCTTTTTCTTTTATATTATTTCACTGTAATAATGTAGGTTTTAAAATTAATTTTAGAATTCATTTATTTTTCTACTATATATTTTTGTTTCCAGTGACACCAGGACTCCAAGACATTTCAGTGTCTTTTTTTTTTTTTTTTTCCCACTCAATGTGTTGTAGTTTCATAAAGAACTCAGTTACAGTATGTTGGGGTTCTATGATTTGTATTCCTCTTTCCAATTTTGCAATACTTTTCTAGGACAGTTGACCCTTATTCTTAGTTCCTGTTTCCATTAGTAAATGTGATGCCACTCTTGGCATTGTTACTGCTTATGAGTTGGGCCCATCTCATTTTCAGGGCATGTATCATCAATGATGCCCTGCAATCAGACATTGTCATTTTTCATAAAAAAAAAAAAAAAAAAAGGAAGACATAATCCTGGTGTTCTGATGTGAGGAACACAAGAATTATTATCCTCTGTGGGCTATGTTCTTTAGGGAAGTTTTCAAAATAGTGTTGCTTATGTCTTGATATCCAACAGGGGTTTTATTTTATTATGATACTTCCTTCATATTTTGTTCATAATGCAATAAATCTCCTAGGAGAAAACTCAGCTAAAAGAAGAAGCTCAAATAAGCTAAGCTCAAATAAGCTTAGACCATTTGTCTTGGACTCAGAGCAGAGGACTAATTATGGAAAAAAGCATGACATATATTATTCTATAGACCACCTGTCTAATCCTTCTGGGAACTGAGTCTGAGTTCAAGCAGCGTAATGACGGGTCAGGGATGAAATCTAGAGATATCCTTTGCTGCATATATATCCTCTTGCTAATTTTTATTTCTTTTTAAAATAATATAATTTAGTTTAGTAGAATAAACACTATGGGTTAAGTACAACTGTATATGAAAATACACACATATGCACAGTGTACAAGGAATTAGTTTAAGTCATGAATTTTAAAAAGGACTTCCTCAGAGAGATGAGAACAGATTTATAACCAGCTGGTGCCAGGTTATATTTGGCATATGGAACCTAGATTTAGTTATCATCCTCAAAGTCCATGAATACCATTCTAACACTATTGTGCATGTAAGACAAATGGTTGGGGAATTCCTTTAACCAATACTCAGGTGATGAGACAAGGTCAAATGTAATCACAATGCACTGAAGTTGCTGAGTTTGAGTCCCTAACTAGCTTCTCTGAGGCAGCCAGAGATGTCAGTGTTGCAGGGGAAGCCTATGGCATTTTGAAAGATGTGAAAACAGCAAGGTGTTTTTCTATATTTTTGTATGCTAGTATAGACATATGGTTTTGTTAAATGAAACATGTGAAAGATGTTAAGTCCTGAGAGCCAGACCACAAGGGTACCATGAGGTCCTTGTCTTCTCTTAGAAAAGAGGTACTGATACATCCTCTGTGCCTTCATTCTTAAAGGAACCTCTGTGTTCTTGGATGAATAGATAAAGAGTCAGCTGAATAGATAGAGTTCTTCTGAGTCAAGATTCGTTACCACATTAACTCAGGTTCCCTATCTCCCACCTCAGTAGCACTTATCATCAAGAAAATAGCTTTCTTCTTTACCTGGTAGGGAATTCCATTATTTTATATTGACTTCTCTGACAAATTGTTACCCTACCCACTCTATCTTCTTCTGATCTCTCAGAAAGATTCCTCTCATTGACTCTTTCTGAATTCTGGCTTAGCCTATAGCTGACTGGGCCAGAGATCAATTGCTGATCTAAGCCAAGCCAATAAGATTATGTCTTAGAAATTTGAATTTGGGATACAGAAAATTCCATTTATTTCTAAATAATAAATTCTTAGATATACATGAAAAGTGAGACTGAAATGGCCATACTAGGTCTTTGTTTAAGTTCAACAGAGAATGATGTGCAGTTGACTTCAATTCCTCCTAAGCATTTGATGTACACAGAAGAATGATAGTCCTCTTATAGTTTTGAAACACACCCTTTTAATTTTATGTACAAGGCTGCCTATTGTCAGCCTGCTTATTTAAATTATATGCAGAGTACCTCATGCAAAATGCCAGGCTGTATGAAGCACAAGCTGGAATCAAGATTGCTGGGAGAAATATAAATAAACTCAGATATGCAGATGACACCACTCTTATGGCAGGAAATGAAGAGGAACTAAAAAGCCTTTTAATGAAGTTGAAAGAGGAGAGTGAAAAAGCTGGCTTCAAACTCAACATTCAAAAAACTAAGATCATGACATCCTGTCCCATCACTTCATGCAAATAGATGGGGAAACAATGGAAACAGTGACAGATTTTATTTTCTTGGGCTCCAAAATCACTGCAGATGGTAACTGCAATCATGAAATTAAAATACGTTTGCTCCTTGGAAGAAAAGCAATGACAAATCTAGACAGCATATCAAAAAGCAGAGACATTACTTTGCCAACAAAGGTTCATATAGTCAAAGCTATAATTTTTCCAGTAGTCATGTGTAGATGTGAGAGTTAAACCATAAAGAAAGGATTTATGCTTTTGAACTGTGGTGTTGGAGAATATTCTTGAGAGTCCCTTGGACTGCAAGGAGATCCAACCAGTCAATCATAAAGGATATCAGTCCTGAATTTCATATTTAGTGGAACTACTGATGCTGAAGCTGAAGCTCCAATACTTTGGCCACCTGAGGTGAAGAACTGACTCACTGGAAAAGACCCTGATGCTGGGAAAGATTGAAGGCAGGAGAAGAAGGGGACGACAGAGGATGAAATTGGATGGCATCACCGACTTGATGGACATGAGTTTGAGCAGGCTCTGGAAGTTGGTAATGGACAGGGAAGCCTGACATGCTGCAGTCCAGGGTGTCGCAGAGTTGGACATGACTGAGCGACTTAACTGAACTGAACTGAACTGACCCTTACCTCAGGTGGGTTCTCTTTCTTGAAATCAAATATTTGCTAAACAATATTTGGGAGAAAGTGTCTATTTAGGCAATCTGCATAATGAAAGTGACAAGTTGAAACAGGCCTTCTCCTACAACAAAGATTCTGTTCTTAGTTCTTTCACAATGGATTTGTTTTACTACAAGTGTGAAGACAGAGATGCATCCTGGCCCCAGTATATCAAGAATTGTAGTATGAAGGGAAGAAGATGCTTTTAACCTTTATTCCATTTTGACCATTATACGTGGCATCAAGTTTATTTATGTTTTATAATTTTTCTGGAAAATTTATCCTTTAAAAATGCATTTGAATCCAAATGGTATTTTCTTACCATTACAGATTTTTAAAACTTGAACACTAGGATTTCATTGTTGACTAAGATATGTTATATAAAAGCCTAATGTAATTTCCCATATCAGCCTGATTTTTTAGATATATCTACCCCTTGGGCTTCCCTGGTAGCTCAGACAATTCAGGACACTCAGGTCTGATCTGTGGGTCAGGAAGATCACCTGGAGAAATGTATGGCAACCCACTCCAGTACTCTTGCCTGGAGAATTCCATGGATAGAGAAGCCTAGTGGGCTATGGTCCATGGGGTTGCAAAGAGTTGGACACAACTGAGTGACTAACACTTTCACTTTTTAGTCTAGGTTTGGTTAATTCACTATAATTTGGGGTTTGCCAGGTGACGCTAGTGGTAGAGCACCTGCTTGCCAATTCAGGAAATATAAGAGAGGTAGGTTCAATCCCTGGGATGGGAGGATCCCCTGGAGGAGGGCATGGCAACCCACTCCAGTATTCTTGCCTGGAAAATCCCATGGACAGAGGAGCCTGGCAAGGTACGCTCCATGGAGTTGCACTGAGTTGGACACAACAGAAGTAAATTAGCATGCACACAAGAAACAATGGGCCTATTATTTTGATCCCCTCTCACTCATAGTTCTGTCACCAGGAAGGTTCTTGGTTTTGTTCTTTTTTTTTTTTTTTTTTCCCAGCTAGCTGCACAGTTCAGTGCAACAAAAGATTCATATTTTACTTATTTTTGATCATTTGAAATAAAACATTTTTTAAGAGAAAATACATATGAAATTCTGGTAACAACTGCCCCAGCTAGGAAAAGCAAAAACTTCCCTGAAAAGAGTCTTGTGTAAATAAAGCTGGGTCCATATTCTTGCAAAGAAAAGTTCAAATATTAACTACTAATTTTTAATTCATTAAGAATTAGAAATTGCATTGCCAAAAACTCTTTGCAAATACTAAAATAAGTTTTCAAAAACATGTTTAAAAGAAAATTAAAACTGTCTCTGTGCACAATTCAAAAGAGTGGCTCTTCCAAATGCTCTAGTATTTTTCATTTCATTGCACTTCTTTTGAGAGAAAAGGACACCATGACAATCATTTTTTTAATTGTTAAAAAAGGGCTCTTTAACTTTTTTGTCATAAAATTAACTATTTCAAGAGGAAGTAAGAGGATATGAACTTCACCTTCACTTACAAAAAAAAAAAAAAAAAACAATGAGGAACAACTCTCAGTGAAAAATAATTGGAAACTAGCAACAGAACTCCTGCATAACAAGGCTATAAGAGAGATAAACACATAATCAAGTAGGAAAGAATGAAAAGCAATTGAGTTAGGACCTCTGCTTGTGGGAGGGAATGCAAAGGAAAAGGGATACCTCAGGGGTGGGCACCCACCCTGGGGAGTGAGCACACAGCCACCAACAAGAATTCTAGTCCTGGGGACTGATATGGAGGAGACAAGACCCCTTGGATGGGTGAAGGACCACAGGGACAGATAGAAAGGCTAGGGAAGCTTTTCACTTGTGAGGAGCACCCAAGTGCTGGATTGACCCTGAGGCAGGGAAGAGAGAGGTCTGTCCTAGAGGTCCCCAGTGACCACCTCATGCCATGTCTTACCTTGAGCCAAGCTAGCACCCTGGTCTGCTGACTCAACTCACAGCACAGCACTGGAACTGGGGTAGCCAAGACAGAGGAAAAGGCTTAACTTTGGGATACAGAGGCCACATGGTCCCAGGATGGAGCGAGGAGTGGTGAGTGGTCATTGCTGCCACTTACTCAAGTGGTGCCATAGAAGCAGCCCAGATTCCTGGTGCCAGCTGCTCTGCCTCAATTCACCCCTCAATACATGCAGAGGGATCACAGGAGCCCCACCTCCCCTGCAGAGTGGTTCCAAACCAGGGTGGGAGTTACAGAAGTTGGTCACAGTGATCAGCTATTAGAGAAAAGGGGTCTTTCCCCAAGGCAGGGCAGAGACAAGTCAGCTCTAGCAGCTGCTGGGGTTCTAATGACTACCTCCCAGTCCACCCCAGCTTAAACTGAGTGAACACTTCCATTCTGCTTAGTCCATGCCATAGTGCAAAGCTGGATCTAGGGTAGCCAGGATGGGGAAAAGACTAAACTGTGGGCTAAATCTGAGAGAAGCCACAAATGCCTATATAAGCAGTGCATTAGACCTTTATATGTACATGGAACCCCTAGCTACAGCATTCCCTTCCTATTGGGCAAAAGTCCTAGTTCAAGGAGAGAGAGAAAGCAAAACAAAACAAAACATACATTGAAAGGGAACAGAGCCAAATTGAGCCTAACCATTAGACCTATTGCTTCAGCAACTTCCCACCTCCCTGATAGGGCAGTGGTGGCCAGTGAGCCTAACACTAAGCATCAGTTCTAGCCCCTTTATTTCAAGTCCCCTTACCCCCTCCACCAAGGTGATACCTTTCAGCATGCCTTGAGAAAAGAGATGATTGGACTTCATGTCAAATCCAGCCCTCCCTTCAAAGGCATTGGGCACACACAGGCTGCATATTGATGTTCCCACATAAGAATATACCTTGAAGACCACAGTAGGTAACTGCTTCACCTAAACTGACAGAGGCATAGAAGGTTAATCAAAATAAAAAAGCAGAGGAACTTCTCTCAATTGAAAGAGAAAGAGAAAACCCCTGAAAAAAACAATAAAATAGAAATAATTTACCAGATAAATAATTAAAAATATTGGTAATAAAAGTGTTAGCTGAATTAGGAGAAAAGATTGATCTAAATGCTGACCATTTTCACAGAGAATCAGAAAATATAAATACCTAATTAAAAATAAATTTAAGGTTTGAAATAACACACACACACACACACACTCACCCTGGAAGGAATGAATAGTAGATTAAGTGATACAGAAGGCCAGATATGTGATCTGGAAAATAAAAAAATGGAAATTATCTAATCAGAACAACAGAGAAAATAACAATTGTTTTTTTAAAAAATGAAAGCTATTTAAGGGTCTCTGAATAACATTAAACATTATAAACTTCATTGTTACAAGGGTTCCAGAAGAAGAGAGAGACAGAGAAGGAGATTAAAATGTACTTGAAGGAATTATGGCTGAAAAATTCTGAAACCTAAAGAAGGAAACAGATATCCATGTACAGACAGAGAGTCCCTTCTAAGATGAACCCAAATAGATCCACACCAAGACATACCATAATTAAAATGGCAAAGGTTAAAGATGAAGAAACAATCTTATAAGCAGCAAGAGAAAAGCAAAGAGTCATATTCAGGGGAATCCCTACAAGGTTATCAGCTGAATTCTCTGCATATATTTTGCAGACCAGAAGGGACTGGCATGATATATCCAAAGTGTGAAATGGGAAAAGCCTATAAACTTGGATACTCTACCCAGCAAGATTATAATTTAGAATACAAGGAAAGATAAAGGACTTCTCAGATATGCAACAAATAAGAGAATTCATCAGTACTAACACTGAGAATTCACCAATACAACACCTGTCTTAAAGGAAATGTTGAAGGATCTTCTCTAAATTGAAAAGAAATAAGAATGTATAAGAATTGGAAAATTCTACCAGGAAAGGCAAATATATAATAAAGATTGAAGATCATTAAATTCAAGAGTTTTTTTTTTTTGAAAAATAAAATGCAAAATTAATAATCTTTTATAGAAGTTCACCAAGAAGAAAAGAGAAAGTATACACACATATGCATACACATACACCTGTCTCTTATACACATCTAAGACCACAAGGATAAAAAAACAGTCATAAAAAAAACACAACAAACATTTAAATGACAACAAATTGGACAACCTATAAGAAATGGACAAGTTTCTAGAAAGATAAAATATGCCAAAATTGAATAAAAAAGAAATAATAATTTAAACAAATAATTAATTATAACAGATAATTTAAACAGATTCACCACTAGTAGTAAAATACTCTATAATTAAAAGAACCCTCCCAGCAGACAAAAGTACCATAGGACTGTTGAGCTTTACAAGAGAATTCTACCAAGTTTATAAAGAATAACCAAAACTATCTTCTCAAACTAATTAAAAAACTAAAGAGGACAGAACACTCCCAAATTCATTGTATGAGGCCACCATTATCATGATAAAAAAGCCATTCAAAGACACGGCAACAAAAAAAGAAAAGAAAAGAAAAGAAAATTATAGGCCAATAACTTGGGTGACTAAAGAGGCAAAAATTTTCAACAACAAAAAAAACCTATTAGCAAAGTTCACCTAATAATACATAAAAAAGGACCATGATCAATTTGAATTTATTTCAGTGTCACAAAGATATGTCAACATTTGCACATGAACCAATGAGTTACATAACATTAACACTCTGTTGCAATATAAAATAGAAATAATAAACAACAAATGGCAGCAAAAATATGCCCATGACATATTCACAGGACTAGAAAAAATAATCATAAAATTCAGAAGGAACCACATAAGACCCAGGATTGCCAAAGTAATCTTAAAAACAATAAGAATAAAGATGGAGACATTATCATCACAGATTTCAGACTACACTACAAAGCTGCAGTAATCAAAGCAGCATGGTTCTGGCATTAAAAAGAGACACACAAATCAATGGAACAGAACAGAGATCCCAGAAAACACACACACACAAACACACACACATGGTAAATTAATATACAACAAAGGAGGCAACAATATGCAATGGAGAAAAGACAGTCTCTTCAATAACTGGTGCTTGGAAAATTGGACAGCTACATGTAAAAGAGTGAGATTAGAACTCTACATCACTCCATATACAAAAATAAGCACAAAAATGGATTAAAGACCAAATATTCAGCAATACGTGAACCGTGAACTTCCTGATGTTCAAGCTGGTTTTAGAAAAGGCAGAGGAACCAGAGATCAAATTGCCAACATCTGCTGGATCATGGAAAAAGCAAGAGAGTTCCAGAAAAACATCTGTTTCTGCTTTATTGACTATGCCAAAGCTTTTGACTATGTGGATCACAAGAAACTGTGGAAAATTCTGAAAGAGATGGGAATA
>SJYT01068359.1:88978-128492 GCA_006410635.1 Cephalophus harveyi | reverse complement strand
CCCTTGGACTGCAAGGAGATCCAACCAGTCCATTCTGAAGGAGATCAACCCTGGGATTTCTTTGGAAGGAATGATGCTAAAGCTGAAACTCCAGTACTTTGGCCACCTCATGCGAAGAGTTGACTCATTGGTAAAGACTCTGATGCTGGGAGGGATTGGGGGCAGGAGGAGAAGGGGATGACCGAGGATGAGATGGGTGGATGGCATCACAGACTCGATGGACATGAGTCTGAGTGAACCCTAAGAGATGGTAATGAACAGAGAGGCCTGGAGTGCTGTGATTCATAGGGTCACAAAGGGTCTGGCACGACTGAGCTACTGAACTGAACTGAACTGATTCTGGACTCCCTTTTCCTAGTCTAACTACCTAATAGCCTAGCAAAACATAATCAGCTATGCCTGAGTCGAGTCTCAGCAATAACTCAGGAGTCCAGTGAGAACTCCATTGCCTTTCTGAAAATTCTAAAAGAGTCCCTTCGAAAGGTTACCAATTTGAACTTGGACTGTTATGAGGGACAGGTGATTTTAAAGGACAAAAATCTGAGAGGGATTGTCAGAAGATCCTCTGACCAATCCTGAGGAAATCTTCTATACTGATGGAAGCAGCTTTGTCTTGGATGGAAAAAGAAGAGTTGGATATGTAATAATCTCCAGTTCATGCACAGAAGCGGTATGAAAGAATCAAGCAGCCAATCAGGCACCTAAGAGAGCAGCATTATAGAGCAATGACCCAATAGGGGTTGCTACCTTATTTCCACAGACTAATTTGCCAGAAACTCCTTCATATACGGAAGATGAGACTTAAAGCTAAGAGTGAAGGCTTTCAAGAAAATCATATGGGGTGGTTCAAAAAGGAGGGGCTCCTTTTTCTCCCTGGGAACCTCCAATGAAAGTTGGTTAACTTTTTACATACCATCACTCATTTAGGGGATAAGGCCCTCCAAAGATTACTAAATAGGTCCTTCAGAGGAAGAGGCCTCCAAATGACTATAAGGCAAGTTTTCTTGTCCTGTCCCATTTGTCAATTAAACAACCTGCCGTCTATGGGGTCGCACAAAGTCGGACACAACTGAAGCGACTTAGCAGCAGCAGCAGCAAGGAGCTTGAATATCTCAGCTGGCCTGGGCCATCCAATGGCGTGGGAACTACCCAGGAGAAGACTGGGAGATGAATTTCACTCAGATGTCTGTTTCTCAGAGGTATAAATAGCTACTAGTCATGATAGATACATTCACAGATGGATTGAAGTCTTTCCCACCGGGACTGAGAAGGCTGTGGAGGTGGTGAAAAAACTGCTCCATGAAATCAATCTGAGATTTGGTCTGCCCAGGTCATTACAAAGTGACAATGGGGCATCATTTACTTCTAAGGTCACCCAAGGGGTCTCTAAAGCATTATTTATTATCTCCATTGTGCCTGGAGGCCTCAGTCTTCAGGAAAAGTAGAAAGAGCCAACTAATTCTTAAAATCAGTGATTAAAAAAAATAACTCAGGAGACCTCCCTGGGATGGAAGAAGGTTTTACCAATAGCTCTCCTCTGCACCCATATTGCCCCTAAGGAACAGGTTGGTCTTAGTCCTTATGAGATGCTATATGGGAGACCTTCTGTTTATGCAAATGACTTCTTCCTAGATCCAGGGGCTCAGACCCTCTGGTCTTATCCCATGGACATTGGGCAATTCCAACACAACATATATGCTTATGGGGTATCAACCAGAACCCAAAAGATTCTAAAGAGCCACCACTATATGGACCAGGGACTCGAGTTCTAATTAAAGTCTGGAAAGATGGGTCCCCAAAGGCTCAACTCCAGCCCACATGGAAGGGTCCCTACCCTGTAATACTTTTTACCTCCAAAGCAGTCAAGGTACCAGGACATGACTCCTGGATTCACTATTCACAAGTCAAGCCATGGAAGAAAACAGAAGAGGACATTCAATATACCTGTGAGCCCCTGGGAGATCTCAGATACCTATTCAGAACTACAAATGAGGGCCATTCTAATGAACACCCTCAAAATCAAGTTTATGGGGATAAGATTTCTCAGGACAGCTCTGAAGAGCCAACACAACTTGACAGGGGTTGTACTCCAAAATACACAGGAGATAGATCTCCTGATCCCTGAACAAGGAGAGACTTGAGCCATCTTGAATGAGACATCTTGAATGAAAAACATTCAGATCCTACAGGACCTCAAAGAATGAGCTGGAGAGTTCTTGGGGTGGCTACAATCTCTCTTTGGGGGATCCTTCTTGTGAGGGGGAATTTGGAGTTGGCTAATGTACCTACTAATCCTGTTATTACATATTGATGCTGCTTATGATTGCTCCATGTCTTGTCTCTGCTCAGGTCAACAAGCTACAACATGCAGTGCCAGTTCAAAAAGGATATATAAAACTACAGCCAACTATGGAAAATATCACTCACCCTTAGATGGAAATGACTATAAGGATTCTGAGGCTTCAGACTAGCAAGAGGGGGAGGCCTGATGCTCCTCACCATCCCAGTTCAGCAGGAAGTAGCCAAAGAGACCTTGACACCCCTGTTCCCAAAGAATCAAGCCTCCCATCTCTTGAGGGTGAAATGTTAGGTAGCTAGAATAGGAAAAAGGAGTCCAGAATGGTGGTGGCTAAAAGACAAAGAAGGGAAAAGCCCTTGAAAATAGAACAAAGGAAAGTCCGAGGACCAGAATGAGATTTTCAGGTAAAACAAACAGCCCTCCTGCTGGCCCAAGCTACACAGGGCAGACTCAGGGCAAGGAGAAAAAACATATAAAAGGAGGAGTCAAAATTGAACTGGGGGCTTCTCTTCTTTTTGAGTCTTTGGATTGGCTTGCCCTCATACCTTGAGGAAGTATTTTCCCTTGCTTGCCAAATAAACTGAGCTGTAACAAAGAGCTTTAACACTGGTCCATCAATCACTTCAAATTTTTGCTGCGGCAAGACAAAATCAAGGAAATTACAAACTTCCCCAACAGATATATGTAAAAAAAAAAAACTCAAAATAATGTAGTTAATGATTCAATTACAATAGAAAGTCAACCATGCATTCTGCATTTATTTAGAATTTCTGTTCCTCATTAAGTTCTGGGAATGTAAAAATAAATAAGACAGAATTTTTTACCTCAAATATTTTACTGTTTTTTGAAAAGAAATTCAAATAAATGGAAAATTACATTAAAATATGATGGGAAAATGCGTATGTTGATAGCTTACAGTGAATGATGTCAGATTGTGATCTCCAAAGAAGATTTAGCTTTGGGACCAGGGACCAGCTTTGATCACTCAAGAGCTTTTGTGTATCAGAGTTTTATTAAAGTGAAAAAAGGACAGAGGAAGCTTCTGACATAGACGTCGGAAGGGGGATGGAGAGTGTCCACATGCACTAGTCTTATCAAGGCCTTATATACTTTTAGCAGACCCATTCCCAGTAACATACATCTTAAATTAACAAGATTAATCAGAAGTACTTGTCTGAGGAGTGTGTAATTTCCTCAGTTCTGTCTTGCTGCAGCAAAGATTTGAAGTGGCAGACTAGTGTTATAGCTGTCTGGAGCTCAGTTTTATATGGCAAGCAAAGGAAAGTACACCCTCAAGGCCTGAGGGTAGGCTGGCCCAAAGGACAGGCCTAGATCCCTCTTGGTTTCCTTCTTTCCTGTGTTTGTCTCCCCCCCACCCCTTGAACCTGCCCCATGCAAATTGAGCTGTTTTTTTTTTTTTTTTTTTTCACCTGACGTTCTCACTCTGGTCTGTGGATTTTCCCTTGCTCCATTTTCACACGCTGTTTCCTTTCTTTGTCTTTTAGCCACTGCTATTTTGGACTCCTTTTTCCTATCCTAACTACCTAACAGTTCTTGTTAAGCAGAAGCATATTCTTGAGCAAGATACATTGTTATATTCACTAAGACAAAGCAATGTAGAAAAAAATGTTTGTCCTTTTCTTCTCCTTGAGAAACTCCAGACCCCTATCTCCTCCTTAAGAGCCCCATACCTCTCTCTCCTCCTCAAGGATCCCAGACTTATCAACCTGCCTAGGAATTGACTCTCTAATCCGCCCCCCCCCCCCCTTTCTTTTAGGAGAATTATGTTACCAAGGAAAAGGGGCATCATTTTCATTCCATAAGTACTTCCTGCTGTTGAGGGGCATCAGCCATAAATTATTGAGGCAACATATTCTCCTAACCCTCATATTGAGGATCTCTGATCCAGGGGCCCCAAGTAATAGTTGGAGGAAGCTGTGGCACTCGTAGGAGTTTGAACAACCATTTGTAAACTAAAAATTTTCAGATGGTTAGAAATAAACCCCATTATACAGTTACAAAGTTAAGGCAAAATCGTCATCAAACCAAGTTAATATGTAATCAAAATTAAAAGTCATGTTATGTCCATAGTTACATCAGTCCATCTTAGGATTGTTGTCACCAACCATATCAAGAAGAGGTGTCACGTACAATGCTGTTGGTGAAGGTATTGGCAGAGTTGAAGAAAGTCCTTTCCTTGAAGCAGAAAAACCCACCATGTTAAGCCTTCAGTTGATGAAGAGGAGAGTGCTCCACAGACCCAGCAATTAGACCAACTGTGGAGGCTGGGTCAGGGGTCACATCCTGGAGTTCCCGTAATGTCTGTTGAAAAGCTGAAAGCTGAGTCACATAGTTAATTCCAAGGCTTTAGGATCTATGACAATATCTGCATGCAAAAATGGTCTGCCACAGAGACAGTCCCTTTTTTGGGGGGTGGGGGAAGGGGAAGTTTAATCCCTCATTAAAGGCTGGGCAAGTTCCCCACCTGCAAGGAGATCCAACCAGTCAATTCAAAAGGAAATCAGTCCTGAATATTCATTGGAAGGACTGATGCTGTTGCTGAAACTCCAATACTTTCGCCACCTGATGTGAAAAAATTACTCATTGGAAAAGACCCTGATACTGGGAAAGATAAAAGGCAGTAGGAGAAGGGGATGACAGAGGATGAGATGGTTGGATGGCATCACCGACTAGATGGACATGAGTTTGAGTAAGCTTCCGGAGTTGGTGATGGGCAGGGAAGCCTGGTGTGCTGCAGTCCATGGGGTCGCAAAGAGTAGGACACAACTGAGGCACCTAAACAGACTGAAGTTCCCCACAATCCACAATCTAAATGTGGCAATAGCCTGTAATGCCCAAGAATCCTCTCAGTTGTCTTAAAGCCATAGGTAGAGGATGATCTAATATAGGTTTAACTCTAGAAAGTAACTTTCAAATCAGTGAGTGAAAAATATTTGGCTCTTTCAGGAATTTTAGACAATAAATTATAAGGATTATGCACCATGGGGTGTAAAGGAACCACAGTCTCATTTCTTATTCATAAATATTGAACTAGTCTCTATTTATCATTCAACTTTTTCACACCCAAAATAGGATTGTTGTATGGACTATTACAGGGAATTAATAACCCCTGTTCTTTTAAATTTTCTATGATGGGTTTTAACCCTTTTTTAACATCAGGCTCTAGTATGTACTGTTTTTGATGTAGAAATTGGTGAGGGTCTTTGAGCTTAAAAACAACAGGAACAGAATTTTGTGTTCAACCCACAGTTCCATCAGCCCACACTCTAGGAATTACTTTTTTTTTTTTTCAGTTAAAATGAGCAGGTTCCGTATTTATGAAAACAGAGGCCTGGACCTTGTTCAGTATATTTCTCCCTAGAAGGGGTGAGAGAGACGCTGGTACAATCAGAAACTCATGTGAAAATAGTACAGAGCCCCAGCTGCAGGTTAGAGAATGATTGAAATAATAATGTTTGGCTCATTCAGACAGCTCCTTTATGGCAGTAGATTGGGAGGAAAGAGGACCAGGGGCTTCAGTGAGCACAAAGAAAGTTGCTCTAGTGTCCAAAAGAAAATTGACTGATTGCCCCCACAGTTATCAATACCCAAGGTTCCTCAGGTATTATTAGGATGGGAACTTGGGTGGGGACCCCCAGACACCTTCAGTCCCGATTGCCTTGAGAGTATGAACCCTGGGATCTATTGCCTTAGAGCGCGGTCTTTCCTCAGGTGTCATTCTTTACAGACTGGACAAAGGGCTGGGGGTGACTTAGATGCCTGAGGGCAATGCCACTTGAGATGCCCCTCCTTTCCACAGTAATAACAAATCCATCCCTTTTCACCTGGGTCCCTCTGGACATTTTTCTCAGGCTGTTTCAGTGAAGGTCTAACATTCATTGTTGGGGCTTCAGTCTTTTGCCTGGTTCTTTTTTGCTGTTATTTCTCTTCCTCATATTCTCTACCATAATATACCATATGAGCCAGCTGTAACAATTTTTTTTTTAAGGCTGATTTGGTCCAAACTCCTGTTTTTGCAATGTACAGCAGACATCTGGAGCCAACTGAGTGAGAAATTTATCTTTTAAGATTATTTCTCCCTCTGTAATTTCAGATCAATGTCAGTAAACTTGCGGAGAGCCTCCTGTAGCCTGTCTAGGAATTTACCAGGAGTTTCCTTCTCTCCCTATTCTATGTCAGCCAACTTATCATAAAGTCTTAGCACATGCTCACTTGAGTCCTACAAGAATACATCTGGCAAAATGGCTCTGCTATAGGAAGTTCTTGGCTACCAGTAGGGAAGAGGGTTATTTCGTATTCCCTCTATCCCCTTGCCTTCAAGCTATTCATCTCCAAAAGTAGTAGCTTCCCCCAAAACTCGAGCTCCCGGGTCATGAGTCAGCAACTGTACCAAGACATACATTATATCTCTCCAAGTATGGTCATAAAGTAAAGTTAGCTAGTCCTGAAAAAGCTTATATATATATATATAGTCTTGACTGCAATTGGGACTGTTTGAGTTTTTACCAAGACTGAGGCAACCCCTCCTGGAAGGGTGCCCTGACTCTCAGCCTGTTCAGTTGGGAGCCCCAGATACAGGGGCAAAGTAAGAGAACAGGAGGGAGCTGAAGGTTTCACACTCAAATCTTTACCCTTAGGACATAAGTCTGGCTTGTCTTGCAGATAGATAAAGAGTAACATATATGGCATCAATACCCATTTCTCTTGTTTTCTACAGAATCAATCTAATTATAAAACAGTATTATAATTGAGACCCTTAAACAGGCCAGCACTCCCCATCTTCCCAAGGATACTGTGGCCATTCAGTATCACAGAAGAAGATCAGGTGTGTCTTTTTTTTAATTCTGGGGGTCAAATTTGCCCTGCCTTTTTTTTTTAAATACATTTTAAAGGAGTGGCTCTGGAACTGCTAGCTCCCATCTGTAAGAGAGAAAAAAGTGGCCTCCACAGTCATGGCTTCTTTCCACCTGAGGTGTCCCTCCCTGCTCTATCTAGATGGGGGTGTAGACAGACTTTCCACTGAAGCTTTCCTCCCCTGGTCGGACTTAGTCTGTCCCTTACCAACACAGGCGCCTTACTCATCCCTCCTGGTCCTACCACCAAGGAGTGGTGGAGATGCACCAGGGATAGGCCTGATGGCATCCACAATTGATTTCTAGTTCCTTACCACCAAGACCTTTCTTTGATTTTCCCTTTTCCTTAGATGCCACCTGGAGTGGAGCTGAGTAGTTTTCCTGGAATGTTTCCCAAGCTAGGACTGCTAGGGGAAGCATTCATGTTCCTTGTGCCTATGCACATTCCGGAGTACAGTCCTGACCACAGTAGAAGTGGTTAGTCATAGAGGGGTGAACAACAACTAAGATGTCCCTTCTGAGTGTCACCACACCAGTAAATGTGATAGCAAAACAGTTTGTGAAGGGTTGGCCAGTGAGGAAAAAGTGATTTTTTGTCCTCAAACTATTAACACCAATCCTTCCAGTTCATTTCCACAGATTCCACAGAAAGAATATCTAAGTTGAGACAGAAACCACTGGAGAAGTTTATTTGGTCCACTGAGAGCTATCACTATCTCAGCTATTGCAAGCCCATTGTACTTCCAATCTGACCAGATCCTGCAGTTCCTGATCTGTGTCCTCAAAAACCTCATGGCCACCAGCAGTGCTTTTATCCCCATAGATCAGAGGCACAGCCCTGATGAAGACTCACTTTCAGGTCGCTGGCCCCTGAGGCAGGCAGCCAAGGAGTGACCTCTAGCCTGAGATACGTTCCTGGGGCTAGATCTCCCCCTCATTCCCAAACATGATCCTCCTAGCAAGTCTGGGTTTCTCATGACTACCAAGCTTGGGGTCTAAGTTAAAGTACATAGTAGCAGCATGGATCACAAGTCTCTTGAAAGTCTATAATCTGAAGATTAGGTTAGTAGTTCTGATTCCCAATGTAACTATGAAATGGTCAAAGAGACCAGGAAAAGCTGACTGAGAAAGGAAAGTTTGGTCCACATGCTTTACCCATAGGCTTTCAATCACTCACACACACACAGGCACACCGTAAAGTTAGTAAGTAAAGTAGAAAATGTGTATACTGAGAAAATAGAGAGAGGAATGATGCTAAAGCTGAAAGTCCAGTACTTTGGCCACCTCATGCGAAGAGTTGATTCATTGGAAAAGACTTTGATGCTGGGAGGGATAGGGGGCAGGAGTAGAAGGGGACGGCCGAGGATGAGATGGCTGTATGGCATCACTGACTCGATGGACACAAGTCTGAATGAACTCCGGGAGTTGGTGATGGACAGGGAGGCCTGGCGTGCTGCAATTCATGGGGTCGCAAAGAGGAGGACACGACTGAGCAACTGAACTGAACTGAACTGAACTGATACAGTTACAAAGTTAAGGCAAAATAGTCATCAAACCAAGTTAATACATAGTCAAAATTAAGTCATGCTATGTCCATAGTTACATCAGTCCATCTTAGGACTGTTGTCACCAACCATATCAAGAAGAGGTGTCACGTACAATTGCTATTGGTGAAGGTATTGGCAGAGTTGAAGAAAGTCCTTTCTTTGAAGTGGAAAAACCCACCATTTTAAGCCTTCAGTTGATGAAGAGGAGAGTGCTCCGCAGACCCAGCAATTAGACCAACTGTGGAAGGTGGGTCAGGGGTCACCTCCTAGAGTTCTCGCAATGTCTGTTGAAAAGCTGAAAGCTGAGTCACATAGTTAATTCCAAGGCTTTAGGATCTATGACAATATATGCATGCAAAAATGGTCTGCCACAGAGACAGTCCCTTTTTTTTTGGGGGGGGTGGGGAGAGGGGGAAGTTTAATCCCTCATTAAAGGCTGGGCAAGTTCCCCACCTGCAAGGAGATCCAACCAGTCAATTCAAAAGGAAATCAGTCCTGAATATTCATTGGAAGGACTGATGCTGTTGCTGAAGCTCCAATACTTTGGCCACCTGATGTGAAAAAATTACTCATTGGAAAAGACCCTGATACTGGGAAAGTTTGAAGGCAGTAGGAGAAGGCGATGACAGAGGATGAGTTGGTTGGAAGGCGTCACCGACTAGATGGACATGAGTTTGAGTAAGCTTCTGGAGTTGGTGATGGGCAGGGAAGCCTGGTGTACTGCAAGTCCATGGGGTCGCAAAGAGTCGGACACAACTGAGGCACCTGAACAGACTGAAGTTCCCCACAATCCACAATCTAAATGTGGCAATAGCCTGTAATGCCCAAGAATCCTCTCAGTTGTCTTAAAGCCATAGGTAGAGGGTGATCTAATATAGGTTTAACTCTAGAAAGCAACTTTCAAATCAGTGAGTGAAAAATATTTGGCTCTTTCAGGAATTTTAGACAATAAATTATAAGGATTATGCACCATAGGGTGTAAAGGAACCACAGTCTCATTTCTTATTCATAAATCTTGAACTAGTCTCCATTTATCATTCAACTTTTTCACACCTAAAATAGGATTGTTGTATGGACTATTACAGGGAATTAATAGCCCCTGTTCTTTTAAATTTTCTATGATGGGTTTTAACCCTTTTTTAACATCAGGCTCTAGTGTGTACTGTTTTTGATGTAGAAATAGGTGAGGGTCTTTGAGCTTAAAAACAACAGGAACAGCATTTTGTGTTCAACTCATAGTTCCATCAGCCCACATTCTAGGAATTACTTTTTTTTTTTTTTTTTTTCAGTTAAAATGAGCAGGTTCCATATTTATGAAAACAGAGGCCTGGACCTTGTTCAGTATATTTCTCCCTAGAAGGGGTGAGAGAGACGCTGGTACAATCAGAAACTCGTGTGAAAATAGCACAGAGTCCCAGCTGCAGGTTAGAGAATGATTGAAATAATAATGTTTGGCTCATTCAGACAGCTCCTTTATGGCAGTAGATCAGGAGGAAAGAGGACCAGGGGCTTCAGTGAGCACAAAGAAAGTTGCTCTAGTGTCCAAAAGAAAATTGACTGATTGCCCCCACAGTTATCAATACCCAAGGTTCCTCAGGTATTATTAGGATGGGAACTTGGGTGGGGACCCCCAGACACCTTCAGTCCCGATTGCCTTGAGAGTATGAACCCTGGGATCTATTGCCTCGGAGGGCGGTCTTTCCTCAGGTGTCATTCTTCACAGACCGGACATAGGGCTGGGGGTGACTTAGATGCCTGAGGGCAATCCCACTTGAGATGCCCCTCCTTTCCACAGTAATAACAAGTCCATCCCTTTTCACCTGGGTCCCTCTGGACATTTTTCTCAGGCTGTTTCAGTGAAGGTCTAACATTCATTGTTGGGGCTTCAGTCTTTTGCCTGATTCTTTTTTGCTGTTATTTCTCTTCCTCATATTCTCTACCATAATATACCATATGAGCCAGCTGTAACAATTTTTTTTTTTTTTTAAGGCTGATTTGGTCCAAACTCCTGTTTTTGCAATGTACAGCAGACATCTGGAGCCAACTGAGTGAGAAATTTATCTTTTAAGATCATTTCTCCCTCTGTAATTTCAAGATCAGTGTCAGTAAACTTGCGGAGAGCCTCCTGTAGCCTGTCTAGGAATTAACCAGAAGTTTCCTTCTCTCCCTATTCTATGTCAGACAACTTATCATAAAGTCTTAGCACATGCTCACTTGAGTCCTACTAGAATACATCTGGCAAAATGGCTCTGCTATAGGAAGTTCTTGGCTCCCAGTAGGGAAGAGGGTTATTTCATATTCCCTCTATCCCCTTGCCTTCAAGCTATTTATCTCCAAAAGTAGTAGCTTCCCCCAAAACTCGAGCTCCCAGGTCATGAGTCAGCAACTGTAGCAAGACATATCTCTCCAAGTATGGTCATAAAGTAAAGTTAGTTAGTCCTGAAAAGCTTATATATATTGGAACTGTTTGAGTTTTTACCAAGACTGAGGCAATCCCTCCTGGAAGGGTGCCCTGACTCTCAGCCTGTTCAGTTGGGAGCCCCAGATACAGGAGCAAAGTAAGAGAACAGGAAAGAGCTGAAGGTTTCACACTCAAATCTTTACCCTTAGGACATAAGTCTGGCTTGTCTCGCAGATAGATAAAGAGTAATATATATGGCATCTATACCCATTTCTCTTCTTTTCTACAGAATCAATCTAATTATAAAACAGTATTATAATTGAGACCCTTAAACAGGCCAACATTTCCCATCTTCCCAAGGATACTGTGGCCATTCAGTATCACAGAAGAAAATCAGGTGTGTCTTTTTTTTAATTCTGGGGGTCAAATTTGTCCTGCCTTTTTTTTTTTTTTAAATACATTTTAAAGGAGTGGTTCTGGAACTGCTAGCTCCCATCTGTAAGAGAGAAAAAAGTGGCCTCCACAGTCATGGCTTCTTTCCACCTGAGGTGTCCCTCCCTGCTCTATCTAGATGGGGGTGTAGACAGACTTTCCACTGAAGTTTTCCTCCCCTGGTCGGACTTAGTCTGTCCCTTACCAACACAGGCGCCTTACTCATCCCTCCTGGTCCTATCACCAAGGAGTGGTGGAGATGCACCAGGGATAGGCCTGATGGCATCCACAATTGATTTCTAGTTCCTTACCACCAAGACCTTTCTTTGATTTTCCCTTTTCCTTAGATGCCACCTGGAGTGGAGCTGAGTAGTTTTCCTGGAATGTTTCCCAAGCTAGGACTGCTAGGGGAAGCATTCATGTTCCTTGTGCCTATGCACATTCCGGAGTACAGTCCTGACCACAGCAGAAATGGTTAGTCATAGAGGGGTGAACAACAACTAAGATGTCCCTTCTGAGTGTCACCACACCAGTAAATGTGATAGCAAAACAGTTTGTGAAGGGTTGGCCAGTGAGGAAAAAGTGATTTTTTGTCCTCAAACTATTAACACCAATCCTTCCAGTTCATTTCCACAGATTCCACAGAAAGAATATCTAAGTTGAGACAGAAACCACTGGAGAAGTTTATTTGGTCCACTGAGAGCTATCACTATCTCAGCTATTGCAAGCCCATTGTACTTCCAATCTGACCAGATCCTGCAGTTCCTGATCTGTGTCCTCAAAAACCTCATGGCCACCAGCAGTGCTTTTATCCCCATAGATCAGAGGCACAGCCCTGATGAAGACTCACTTTCAGGTCGCTGGCCCCTGAGGCAGGCAGCCAAGGAGTGACCTCTAGCCTGAGATACGTTCCTGGGGCTAGATCTCCCCCTCATTCCCAAACATGATCCTCCTAGCAAGTCTGGGTTTCTCATGACTACCAAGCTTGGGGTCTAAGTTAAAGTACATAGTAGCAGCATGGATCACAAGTCTCTTGAAAGTCTATAATCTGAAGATTAGGTTAGTAGTTCTGATTCCCAATGTAACTATGAAATGGTCAAAGAGACCAGGAAAAGCTGACTGAGAAAGGAAAGTTTGGTCCACATGCTTTACCCATAGGCTTTCAATCACTCACACACACACAGGCACACCGTAAAGTTAGTAAGTAAAGTAGAAAATGTGTATACTGAGAAAATAGAGAGACTAGAGATCTGAGTATTCTTACCTTGTCCTAAAGAACCCAGACAAGCCCCCAAGATGATAGCTTATGGTGAACGATGTTAGATTCATGATCTCTGAAGAAGATTTAGCTTTGGGATCAGGGGCCAGGCTTGATCACTCAAGAGCTTTTGTGTAACAGAGTTTTATTAAAGTGAAAAAGAGACAGAGGAAGCTTCTGGCATAGACATCAGAAGGGGGATGGAGAGTGCCCACACTCACTAGTCTTATCAAGGCCTTATATACTCTTACCAGACCCATTTCCACAACATACATCTTAAATGAACAAGATTAGTCAGAATGTTCTTGTTAACCTTTCCTAGCATCAGGGTCTTTTCAAATGAGTCAGTTCTTCTCATCAGGTGGCCAAAGTATTGGAGTTGCAGCTTCAGCATCAGTCCTTCCAATGAATATTCAGGACTGATTTCCTTTAGGATGAACTGGTTGGACCTCCTTGCAGTCCAAGGGACTCTCAAGAGTCTTCTCCAACACCACAGTTCAAAAGCATCAATTCTTCAGCCCTCAGTTTTCTTTATAGTCCAACTTACATCCATACACAACTACTGGAAAAACCATATCCTTGACTAGACGGATCTTTGTTGACAAAGTAATGTCTCTGCTTTGTAATATACTGTCTACGCTTGTCATAGCTTTTCTTCCAAGAAGCAAGAGTCTTTTGATTTCATGGCTGCAGTCATGATCTGCAATGATCTTGAGGTCAAGAAGATAAAGTCTGTCACTGTTACCATTATTTCCCTGTCTATTTCTTGAGATTGCTATCTATCTTTTGGAGCTCCTGGATCTCCAGGCATGCCCATCTATTCTGAAAGCAGGAGGTCAGGTCTAGTGTGGATACCAATACTCCTTTCAACATTTAAATATCACTGGTCCAAGAAAATAATTTTGCCTTCTAGAGTCATGGGTCCTTCTTTATAGAAGTTAAGATACTGGTTTTAATTTCTCTCCAGGATAGAAGACAGCTGGCTTTGGTTTAGCAGACAGAGGGTTGGTTTGTTTGCTTTTCCAAAACTTCATCTAACCTGTTTTTGTCTGTGTCTTTCAAAAGGAGAAATAGCAAGATTCATGCCAATTTGCTCTTTAGACCTTTTACAACAGCATTTATCACTAAGGGAGCAAAGATACAAGTTGATGAATGTGAATGAAGATCTGCAGTGTCAATTAAAAAATGATAGAAAAAGGCTTCTGAGTTTCAGTTGTTTTTCCTTCTACCCAATCTTTCCAGCAGAAATTGATACTCTTTTCTCTCCTATTTCTAGAAAAGAGCCAGATTAGAGGTTTGTTTTTCATCTTCAACAACATTGGAGACCAAGGCTTACATAAGACGACTTGTTGGGTCTACTGAAAAGAACACTCTATGACAATGAGGGTTTCCTCCAAAGATTTACTTGAGATTAGTGAGTTTTTCTGCTACTTAAACCTAAATTGTTGAGCACAACAAGCTACTACATACACTTTTCTGGAAAAACAAAACTACCTTTCTCACTGCCTTCTTCCTGCAAATTAATGACATATTTATAGATAAAGTAGCCTCTGATAACTTCATCATTTATCCCACTGGGGGAAAATAGCATGAACAAAGTCAGAATTTGTGCATAAGGCAAAGAACCCCTGAGCAGAAAACAAATGTCTTCTCAGCAGATTTTTTTTGTCCTTTGCTTCATGAAGTAATTTACAAATTTTAGTTCAGCCTATATTACCCCTATTTAGATGGGTTTATTTCCATTTCTGATTTTTCAATAGTTGTGAACTAACCAAAGTAAGGAAAAAGTTAAAAGGAAAGTGAATTGTATTTACTTGTAGAAAAACTAGTATGCCCATAGTAAATAACAGCTAGTTTATCTGAATATAAAACAGGGTTAAATCAACCAACTTGGTAAAATAGAATTTTAAGTGGAACATTCTTCAACTGATATACTAAAATTGCTATAAGAGTGACTACATATTTTTAAATGAATAAAGTACTTGTTGAACATTTAAAATAGTTGCTTTAATATGAATATTGAGAATTTGATAGGATTTTTGGAGGTTTTTTAAAGATTATTTTACACTTTTCCAGAAATAATGAAACACTGAATATAACTATATAACAAAAAGACAACTTCTACTGAACCAGTGGCTAGAAGCAAGAAAAATGGCACAATTTGCAAGTAAAATTTTTTGATGTAAAAAAAAACAGTCAAGAAGCATAAACTAATGATTATATTTTCTGAAAGATAAAGATTTTTAGGTATTTTACATTACTTTTAATATTACATTAGAGGAAATATATACTCACAAAAGTTCTGAGAAAGTCAGCTTGTATACTGGCTGGAAATGTAAATGCTTTATATCATTTTTATTATAATCATATCTATGGTGCCATTTCCCCTGCCTATTAATTCTTATTTTAATGACAAATACTTTGCTTTCAAGAAAGGCAAAATGATTCAAAATTAAGATTATAGACTTTAAATGCAGATGAACTAAGAAGTCTATTCAAGTTGTAGCTTGAATCTTAGTTTCATCTATACAGCAGAACAGCAATCCAGTACTTAAGGGCATGGGCCCTGGCTTTGAAATATACCTTTTATTGAATTGATAAATCTGATCAGGTTAGTTAGTAGTTCTCTACTTAGATTCCTCATCTGTAAATAGGAGGAATTAAAATATCTCTCCATAGGATTGCTGTGATAGTAAAATAGTTAATATTTGCATATGTACGGTATTTAGAACAATGTCAGTTTTTAAGTACTTACATGTCAGCAAATATTATTATCTACAAATGATATACTAAAGTTCTATCAGAGCTATGAGATAATTAAATGAGATAATATGCATGTAGAACTTTTCATAGACTCTAAAGTGATGTAGATATTAATTTATAATTAAGTAACTATCAATAGGGACCCTCTATCTCTATTGTACTCCTGTATCATGTAGGCTACAGCAAGTTTTCTAATCTATGGGTCTCCTCTTTAGATCTCTTGTAGTTGCTTCAAGCAACTAAAATCAATTTGTAGAAAGTAAATGGTCATATAAACATAATTTATTTTCATAGCCTACACGAGCTGTTTGTTACACTTTTTTTTTATTCACACTATAGTGCTGTGTTAATGCTGGAACAGATATTGTCACCATTTTTAGGAGAGAAAACAAAGGACGTGAGACATCAGAAAGTTATTCAAGAACTTTGCAGCATAGCTGGAAGTTAATGAAAGTTTGTGAAATTTCAGGTCAAGAGATGGCACTTTTAGAAAGAAAAGTTTTGTTGGTATTATGTTTACAGCAACAGGGCCAATTGAAGTTTCTTCCCAGCAGCACAGTGTTTCAGTTAGGGAGCTGAAGGTAAGTGGTGACAGCTGATGTAAAAATAATTTCTAAGATTGCCAAGGTGTTGCTGAAAGCTTTCACTGACACCTGATTTGTCTAATGGATCCTTCATGATTATTTACCCCCAGGCATGGATAATATTCGAGTAAGATTCCAGTAAAAATAAGATCTGTGTTCAGTAACCAACCTGCTCTGAATATTGCGTCATTATTTTATTTCTTTTCTCTTTCCAAATTTAAAGTGTTCACATATCTCTACAAACTCTTCCTGCCCATTCACAAGTTTTTTATAGTAGGCACATAAATACTTTTTAGGGATGCAGCAGATATTAAGTAAATATATACATGAATAAGGTTATCAGCTTGAACATATGGAAGTTCACAGTTCACGTATTGCTGAAGCCTGGCTTGGAGAGTTTTGAGCATTACTTTACTAGCATGTGAGATAAGTGCAATTGTGCAGTAGTTTGAGCATTCTTTGGCATTGCCTTTCTTTGGGATTGGAATGAAAACTGACCTTTTCCTGTCCTGTGGCCACTGCTGAGTTTTCCAAATTTGCTGGCATATTGAGTGCAGCCCTTTCACAGCATCATCTTTCAGGATTTGAAACAGCTTAACTGGAATTCCATCACCTCCACTAGCTTTGTTCATAGTGATGCTTTCTAAGGCCCACTTGACTTCACTTTCCAGTATGTCTGGCTCTAGGTGAGTGATCACTCCATCGTGATTATCTGGGTTGTGAAGATCATTTTTGTACAGTTCTGTGTATTCTTGCCACCTCTTCTTATTATCTTCTGCTTCTATTAGGTCCATCCCATTTCTGTCCTTTATCGAGCCATGAAATTCCAGATGCTCAAGCTGGTTTTAGAAAAGGCAGAGGAACCAGAGATCAAATTGCCAACATCCACTGGATCATGGAAAAAGCGAGAGTGTTCCAGAAAAGCATCTACTTCTGCTTTATTTACTACGCCAAAGCCTTTGACTGTGTGGATCACAATAAACTGTGGAAGATTCTTAAAGAGATGGGACTACCAGACCACCTGACCTACCTCTTGAGAAACCTGTATGCAAGTCAGGAAGCAGCAGTTAGAACTGGACTATGGGGTCGCCAAGAGTCGGACACGACTGAGCAACTGAACTGAACTGAATTGAACTGAACTGAAGGTTATTCACTCTGTAATTTCTCCTCTGTCATCCTATTATATTGGTTAAGAAACATGGTCTAATACATGCTGTTGGACATATGTTACAGAATAGTTCAGGCTATTTCCATATTAGAATCAATTGTTCTATTGAAGATAGTTTCTTTCTTTCTTTCTTTTTTACTAAGCAGGCACTCTGTGATTTCTTGACAGAACCGTACATTAATTATTATATAGAATCAATTAAATTCCAGTCTGTAATTAAAAGTAACTTTTAAAAAATCAGTCATTGTGAATTTATTTTGACTTTACTGCAAGAACTTGATTTAATGATGTAAATAACTTTGCTTACTATTGCAAAAGACTAAAAAAAAAAAAATTGAAACAAAATTTTTGTAATGCAGTCTGCTATCTTTTTGAAAGTTTTTAACTTCTAAAAGGGAAATTCCAAAGTTGCATATGATGTTTATTCATCAACTCATGTGTATTTATTTTTGAGTAAGATTGTGAGCATCCCTGAAAAAATGGAGAGAAAAAAAAATTTCTGAGATTTACTTGAGCTTTTTCTTCTACAAGTGTTCATAACATAATCTTCTGCACTTGGCTTTAGATTAGAGATAAATTAGGCAGCCTTGGGTTTCAGCTTCACTTCTTAAAGTCTAAGATGCCAAAATTAAGCCTAAATTTAGAGGCACACCAAATTAGTGACATCTGCCTGAAGGAGAATGCTTTTAAAGACAATGATAGAACGTTAGATTTACCAGAGTTTTATACTTAATTTCTTGTGGTGTATTTTAGACTTGCTTATGATCTTCAGTAAAGAAGCACAGTCATTTATTAATTCATAGATGGTTAATCTTGTTACTTTCCCTAGGCTCTAATATATGAGAAGACTGCATAAAGACACCCTGGGAATGTCCTGTTAAAGTAAGATCCAGTGCTGCTTTTGATGTTCCCCTGCCCTTGTGTATGTGGAGGGCAGATTGTGACAATGTGTGATTGTACTGTGGTCTACTTGTTCTGCCATAAATAGAAGCCAGCAAACTACTGTCCTAGACAGTTTCCTGGACTGCACTGGGATTTCCATTATTGAAATTGGATAGGATAGTTTAATAAAGGGTATAGTTATAAGTTATGGGGCTTCTAAGTGAAATTGTTGGCTATTGAGAAATGTACTTAATGTTGTTTTAGTGCTCAGTTTTATACATAGAGAAACTAAATGCAAAATACTTAAATCAGAAGCTGCTAAGAACAAGGGGTTTCCCAGGTGGCACTAGTGTAAAGAGCCTGTCTGTCAATGCAGGAGACATAAGAGACACAGTTTCCATTTCTGGGTCAGGGAGATGCCCTGGAGGAGGGCATGGCAACCCACTCCAGTAATTTGCTTGGAGAATCTTATGGACAGAGGAGCTTGGTGGGCTACAGCCCATAGGGTCTCAAAGAGTTGGACACACTGAAGTGACTTAGCATGTATCAATGACAAGTTTTCCTTATATTAATATCTAATGTTTTTATTTGGGGTTTAATTAAATTTGAGAGTAGTTATTATTATTACATACAATTACTTTAAAAAAGAGACTCGAGATATAATTTTTGTACATTAAATTTTATCCAATTAAAGGATACAGTGCAATTTTTTTTGTTTTTGTACTTGTTGCTTTTAAAATTTTGATAGTATATTGTTAGAGTTGAGCAACCATCAATAAAATCTAGTTCTGAGATATTTTCTGACACAAAGTGCAGCCACTACCCATTTTTCCTACAGTCCCCAGCACTTGGCAATACTGATCAACTTTCTGTTTCTATAAATTCCTAACAATTTATAAAAATGAAAATATATAGTATGTAATCCTTTTATGACTGGCTTTTTTGGCTGAGAGTGATATCTTCAAGATTCCACCATTTTGTAGTATTCATCATAACTTCATTTCTTTTATTGCTAAATAATATTTCATTATGTAGATATTCATATTCTATTATATTTATACAGTCATTAGTTGATGGACATTTGAGTTGTTTCTAGTTATTGGTTATGGTTAATAATGCTTCTGTGAATATTTATGTACAGGGTTTTATGTGGATTTATGTTTTCACTGCTCATTGGTATATACATAGGAGTAGAATTGCTATGTCTTATGCAAGTTTCGGGAAGTTCCCCCGGAGAATGGATAGGCTACCCACTCCAGTATTCTTGGGGTTCCCTGGTGGTTCAGATGGTAAACAATCTGTCTGCAATGCAGGAGACCTGGGTTTGATCACTGGGCTGGAAAGATCCCTTGGAGGACGGCATGACAACCTACTCCAGTATTCTTGCCTGGAGAATCTCCATGGCCAGAGAAGCCTGGAAGGCTACAGTTCGTGGGGTCAGAAAGCATCAGTCATGACTGAGCAACTAAGCACAGTACACTTGGGAACTTTATGATGAACATTTTGAGAAATGGCCTGACTGTTTTCCAAACCAGCTGCACTATTTTGCATGCCCCTAAGCAACTTATGTGGAGAAGAAAATGGCAACCCACTCCAGTACTCTTGCCTGGAGAACCCATGGGCAGAGGAGGCTGGCAGGCTACAGTCCATGGGGTCGCAGAGAATTAGACATGACTGAAGCAACTTAGCACAGCAGCAACATATGAGTGTCAATACCTCTTTATCTTTGCCCAAATTTCTTATTTTCTGTTCTTTTGATTATAGCAATTCTAGTATATATGAAGTTGTATCTCATTGTGGTTTTGACTGCATTTCGCTGAAGACTAATGATGTTGATCACTTTTCATATGCTTATTGATAATTTGTTTATCTTTGGGGCTGTATCTGTTAAAATACTTTTTTCCATTTTTTAATTGAGCTGCTTGTCTTTTTATTATTGAGTTATGTGTTTTTTGTATATTCTAGATAAAATTCCTTTATTAGATGTGTGATTGGTAGATATTTTATCCTATGCAGTAAATTGCCTATTCATTTTCTTGATGGTATCATTAATAGAATATAAGGTTTTGCCATTGCCTTATTCCTTAGCCATGCTTCCACTGAAGTCCTTTTCTTCAGTAACACTTTTGAAAGAACCAATCTATGATAGTTCCCACTGCTGCTGCTAAGTCGCTTCAGTCATTGTCCGACTCTGTGCAACCCCATAGACGGCAGCCCACCAGGCTCCTCTGTCCCTGGGATTCTCCAGGCAAGAATACTGGAGTGGGTTACCATTTCCTTCTCCAATGCATGAAGGTGAAAACTGATAGTGAAGTCGCTCAGTAGTGTCCAACTCTTCACGATCCCATGGACTGCAGCCTACCAGGCTCCTCCATCCATGGGATTCTCCAGGCAAGAGTACTGGAGTGGGTTGCCATTTCCGTCTCCTCTATGATATTTACCATTTAAAAATTTTGATAGGTAATCTCATGAGACTTATTAAAAATGATGATGATAATGGTATTCTATTAGATAGAATTTCAGTATCTTCCTTTATTTTAATTCAGTTGCAACATTTTGGTTCATTCAATTGTTAAACTCTGAATTACAACTCTATTTATTTATGCCAAATGAGAATAAAATCTATGTTATATCTGTTACTCATATTTATAACTTACAAGAACATTTCATATTTAACCTTAATCTATAAGGCTTGTCTTCTTGTAAGAAAAAGTTTTTGATTGGAAAGAGTATTTATAGTCTTTGACCATTCCGATTAGGACGATATGAGGGGTCTCTCATTTCCAGGAAAAAGACAAAAGAAAATGGTGAAGCAACACATGAAAACCTTTGACTTCTCTCACATTATTATTATTTCATATGAAAGCAAAGAACAAGAAACATAGTCACTAAAACTGCCTCTATCACAGCATAATATCTTGTACATAGCAAGCTTTAGTTAAACTTTTGCTTCAGAAAGCTTGAAAAAATTTCAAAGAAGCCAGGTAAATTGAATGAGGAAAGGGAATCTGAGCAATGTGATACTAAGAGGAAAAAATAATTGTGGAATAAGAAATAAATCAGCAGTTTTTATATTGAAAGCTTACTCTGTTAGGAAAGGTGAAGAAGCTAAATCTTAGGGCAGAAACAAAGGTTCTCAAACAAAAGGTGAGAAATCGAAGGTAATTTTTCATTTTTAAATGAAATTTTCCTTTCAAAACTAGGAGAGATCCCAAAGTACATGGTAAACATAAAATATTTTATGAACTCTCATGGTTTTTATCCCCAATACATTTTATATTTTTTTCAAAAAAAGGAGTGACAGAGTTGTCTTAAATTCAAGCCAAGGGGAATTGAGCAAATATTAATAATAAGACCTGAGATGGTTTTGAATAACTGAAGGATCTGTTTAAGAAACTCACAAGACCTCATGAAATTATCAAAAGACATTCATAGATAAACGATTGAATAATCCAACAGTTTTGCTTTTGGAATGTGTTATTACCTGTGAGTGACCCTCTAAAAAATCACTGTAGAAGTGGTGGCTGTCGATTATAGTAAGAAGAGAAGCAGCAGCTCCCAAGAAATTGTGAAACTATGGGGTGTGGGAAAATTATTTTATTAAATATCAAGACAGGAAAATCCAAGAGCCCCAAGCAAACAAGAAGTGAAAAGCTAGTCCATTTGAGATTGTGATTTTTTCCCTTGATATGTTCTAAGCATTTTTGTGGAGGGAGTACTTTCTTCCTATAAAGCAGATGTAAAGCAGACTGTTTTTGTTATAAGCAGATCAGAACCTACAAATGCTTCTGAATCCACCTTTCACTTTGACTGATAATCCCCAACCAGTGAAAACTTACATGAAAATAAAGTTAAGAAGCACATTTTTTAAATGCCCCCATTAGGTTTAAGAATATTTACTACTCTGAGCTCTGAGTTCTGTAGTAACCTGTAATCACGTGGTGCTTTCCAGTTGTGAATGACAATACCATATTGAATTCAAAAAGAACTGTCAGCAAAGTGTAGATGATTCACTTTGCAACTTTGTAAGGATCTAGATTTGAATCAACTTTTAGGAAAGATCGGAAAGAGGGAGTCAGATGAAACAATTGCAAGATCCTGGTGATTACACTGTATGGAGAATTAAATGTTTAATGTTAACTAAGAAAAACTGGTAGCCTAAAGAAGAATACTGTCAAAGATTCTCTTCTAGGCAGAATGCCAGACAGCTTGAGCCAGGTTTCCACAGCAATATCTTCAGGTTTTATTTAAATTGAAATAAAAACCTGTCCTCTTAGCTTCAGCTGGCACAATGAACTCACAGCTTCTTAGTCAATTCCAACATTAGTCCTACAATAGCATCTGATGAAATATATTTACAAATATATATGTCATAGTGTTTTTACATAACTTGCCAAAAGTTATTGTTAAAATTCATTATTCAACCAAATGGCAAAAAAACCCCACTAATGATTAGATATACAAAGGACTGAATTAACATAGAAATTAGATTGATTTAATTTGGGTCATCTGGACTTACTTATTTAAATGACACATGTTTTTTAAACCGGTAATATTGAGAGTCCCTTGGACTGCAAGGAGATCCAACCAGTCTATCCTAAAAGAGATCAGTCCTGGGTGTTCATTGGAAGAACTAATGTTGAAGCTGAAACTCCAATACTTTGGCCACCTGATGCGAAGAGCTGACTCATTTGAAAAGACCCTGATGCTGGGAAAGATTGCAGGCAGGAGGAGAAGGGGATGGCAGAGGATGAAATGGTTGGATGGCATCACCAAATCAACGGACATGAATTTGGGTAAACTCCAGGAGTTGGTGATAGACAGGGAAGCCTGCTGTGCTGCCATTTATGGGGTCGCAAAGAGTTGGACACAACTGAGTGACTGAATTGAACTGAACTGAATATAATCAATAATCTTATTTCCAATTCAGTTCTTAATGTCTTAAAGGATAGGACTCCAGAGAGGGACCTTAAACTAGTCAAGTCAATTTGCATTTTGAGAGCACTTGTTTAGTCTCTTTTGCTTAATGATGCACCTTAAGATTGAGCTACTGGACTCCTTTAAATAAATGTTTTCTGTGTTTGCAGATATCATCTATTCATAAAACCTTGTTTTTTTTGTTCAGTTTCTAAGTTGTGTCCCACTCTTTGTGACCCCAAGACTGTGGCATCCAAGGCTTCCCTATCCTTCACTATCTCCCAGAGTTTGCTCAAACTCAAGTCCATTGAGTCAATGATGCCATCCAATCATCTCATCCTCTGTTGTTCCCTTCTCCTCCTGCCCTAAATCTTTCCCAGCATCAGGGCATCAGGGTCTTTTCCAGTGAGTTGGCTCTTTGCATCAGGTNTGGCATCCAAGGCTTCCCTATCCTTCACTATCTCCCAGAGTTTCCTCAAACTCAAGTCCATTGAGTCAGTGATGCCATCCAATCATCTCATCCTCTGTTGTTCCCTTCTCCTCCTGCCCTAAATCTTTCCCAGCATCAGGGCATCAGGGTCTTTTCCAATGAGTTGGCTCCTTGCATCAGGTGGCCAAAGTACTGGAGCTTTGGCTTCAACATCAGTCCTTCCAGTGAATATTCAGGGTTGATTTCCTTTCGGATTGACTGGTTTGATCTCCTAGATTGTCCCTTGATTGTCCAAGGGATTTTTCTAGAGACTTCTCCAGCATCAGTGTTCAGTGTGCAACCTTCTTTATGGTCCAGCTCTCATAACTGTACATGACTACTGGAAATATCATAACTTTGACTAGATGGACCTTTGTCTGCAAAGTGATGTCTCTGTTTTATAAAACTTTGTAGTTACACATATCAAACACTTTTATGGTTGTCTTTTCTTTTTTGGACACATTGTTGAAATGTCTCCCCTTTACTTTTTGGAAAGAACTTACTTTGCCTTTGGAGCCTGTCAAATATTTTAAAATATGCTTTGTTTCTTCATGTAGTATATGCACACTATCATCTGAGTTCATTTCTAACACAAAATTTTAAATGTTATTTTTATTGGTACATAAATAATTTTACTTGTAAATAAAAATATCAGTTTCCTTAAGGTCACAACTTTGCTCTTAAAATATTTTGCCAATGTATTTGCAAAATAATTTACTTGTACTCATATATTTTCAAAATATAATGCAGCATTTTAATCAAAGTATAGAATCAGTTAATTAAAAACAATGAAATATGTCCACTTGCTACTTAACATCCCTTCCTCTATGCCTGGTGTAAGGTTCCTGGGCCCCATGTTCAATGGGAACTGGGTGGAGAATGTGGTTGGCATATTGAGATCGAGTAAAAGAACTATGACCAACACTGAGACCCACATGATAGCAAGTATCAATATTTATGGAGTATCTACCAACATAAGATATTCTACTAGGTGTTTGGAGGGCTCTAACAGTATTTATGTTTTTTTCTTTTTTTCTTATTTATTACCAGAATTTCACCTCATCTTGTTGGAGAAGTTCTGATCTCTCTTCTCATCAGTGGTTCTCTTCTGACCCTTGTCTGTTCTTATAACTGTTTTACACTCCTGACCTCTTTGTTCTCTAATGTCAGCCTGAGTTAATAGAACAATATCACAATCATGGTGTGGCACTGCTCAAGACACTTATAAATGAAATGATACTGGAGAGACCAATGCTTCCTACCTATATGCATTCTTAAAATTAGGTTGTGGAGGAAATTTTGTTTAATAACATATGTGCATAAGAATATGTATGCACACCACAAGCACTAAAGAAGGGGACAAGATAATAGCAAGATGAAAAACCTGCCTATTCTTCCAACTTTGCTGTTCCAGGTAGTTGTCTGCACTTAATAGGTGTGTTCATTATTAGTTTGTAACAGTGTGAATATTCCTGTGTTGGCCAAGTCTCTTCAGTCATGTCTAACTCTTTAAGACACTGTGGACTGTAGCCCACCAGGTTCGTCTATCCATGGGATTCTCCAGGCAGGAATACTGGAGTGGGTTGCCATGCCCTCCTCCAGGGATCTTCCTGATCCAGGGATCAAACCTCCATTTTCTGCAGCTCTTGCATTACAGGCAGGTTCTTTAGTACCACTTGGGAAGACTGGATAATCCCATATATATTTTATATTCTTCCTCCACCACACCCTTGAACTTTGGTAAGAAAACTGTACTACTTTCTTTCTCCTATGCTCTGTTCTTACTTCCTCCTTTTTTCAACTGCTTTCTCCAGTTCAACCACTATTATTTAGTACCCCTGCCCCAAAGCAGCATGTTCCTTTGGCTAGAGCAAAAAGCAGACACAGTTCAGCAATTTGGAACACATGAAATCTTTCAAGCAACACTCCTGCTGTGAAATCACAAACACATGCACATCGCTGAAACTGATCTCACATTTGTTTGTTTTCTATATGAGGCTGTCATCCCAATTCTCACTTGAATAACAATTATTTACTTACATGTCTATTTACAATAATAGTAACAAGCCAGTGCGGTAGTGATTAGGAAAATGCTTTTCAGGAGTTTGGAATGACATTTTATCTTTTAATTTCTTTCTTTACTTTTAAAATTCTTTCCAATGGTATGTATGGACTGTATCTTTTATGTTTGTAAGCCCAAATACTAACACATTGCCTAGCAGAGAATCTAGTAAGATCTCAATAAATATTAAATATTTAATGAATTGATGGAGAGGCCTGGATTAATGTATTATTAACTGCCTTGATTTCAGCACAGCCCAACATGCTGGAGTAAATCAAAGCAGGATCATGTTCTGGAAGTCTCTAGCTGATATTAGAAGGAGAAGGAACTAGCTTTGAACTTGATTTCTGTTCACATGCTAAATTTCTTTTAAAAAATCTTTCTGACTTTAATTACTGAGTTTTAGGAAGAAATATTTTTTGACTGCTCATATTGGTGGTATCCAGTTAGGTTTATAGTTTTTACTAAGTTCTTATTTCTTTTTAACTTTGTATTTTGTATTGGGATATGGCTGGTTAACAAACAATGTTGTGATACTTTGAAGTGAACTGTCTACAGACTCAGCCATACCTGTAGGTGTATCCATTCTCATTCAAACTCCCCTCAAATCGAGGCTGCCACACAACATTGAGTAGGGTTCCATGTGTTATTCAGTAGGTCATTTTTGGTTATTTATTTTAAATATAGCAGTGTGTATATGTCCTTCCCAAACTCCCTAACTATCCCATCCCTCAAGAAACCATAAATTCATTCTCAAAATGTGTGAGTCTGTTTCTTTTTGTAAGTAAGGTCACTTGTATCATTTCTTTTTAGATTCCACATATAAAAGATATCATCCAAAAATAAGCTCAAAATTGATTAAAGACCTAAATATGAGACCTAACATTATAAAACTCCAGAAAACATAGGCAGAGCACTCTGACATAAATCATAGCAATATATTTTTTGATCTACCTCCCAGAATATTGGAAATAAAAGCAAAATAAATGGGACCTACTTAAACTCAAAAGGTTTTGCACAACAAAGGAAACAATAAACAAAATGAAAAGACAACCCATAGACTGGGAGAAAATATCTGGAAATGATGTGACCAATAAGGGATTAGCCTCCAAAATTTACAAACAGCTCATGATGCTAAACAGCATCAAAACAAACAACCCACTCAAAAAATGGGCAGTAGACCTAAATAGACATGTTTCCGTAGAATACAAACAGTTGGCCAATAGGCACATGAAAAGATGTTTAACGTCACTAATTATATGAGAAATGCAAATCAAAACCACAATGGGATGTCACCTCAAACGAGCCAGAATGGCTATCATCAAAAAATCCATAAACAATAAATGCTGGAGAAGATGCAGAGAAAATGGAACTGTCCTACACTGTCAATGGGTACGTAAATTGGTAAGGCTACTATGGAGAACACTATGGAGGTTCCTTAATAAACTAAAAACAGTTACCACATGACACTACAATTCAACTCCTGGGCATATATTTGGAGAAAAATGTGATCTGAATATATATGCGTCCCAATGTTCACTGCAGCACTGTTTGCAATGTCAAGACACAGGAGCAACCTAAATGTTTATATGTCTATAGAGTCTATAATGATTTTCAAGAAGTTAGATTTTATGGTGCATCTCTTCTTGATGTAACTTAGTTTGATGGCTTGGGTTGATAACCTTGTGCATCAAGAGAGGAATGGATGAAGAAGATGTGATACATATATGTACAGGATATTATTCAGCCATTAAAAAGAGTAAAATAATGTCATTTGCAGCAACATGGATGGCCCTAGAGAGTATCATACTAAGTAAATCAGACAGAGAAGGAGAAATAACTAAGTTCTTATTTCAGATGGTTTAATTTATTTTTTTCTCTGTGCTATAAGAGCATTAGGACTGAGGTAAAAGAAACTCCATTTTATTGGTGAGACACTGGGGACAGGAAGCAAAGAGATCCTAGATTTTTTTTTTTTTAAACCAGATTCACAGAAGTTACCATTGGATTATCTCAAGGCCCAAAGCAGTACCTTTAAAACTTCAGAAAAGCTGTTACAGCATTTTTTCTCTCTAAATAAATATCTGGTTAATGAAATTTTGCTTTACAACAAAGACCTATAATCACCATAAATTGTTGTATTGAATTTAATAAATAATTTTCTTTTGATAGGACTGACCTCATCTTTACACATTAACTGCTTAAATCCCGGCTTAATGCTGGTGTTGATATGTAATAACATTTGAAATCAGTGTAAACAGCCTCAAGAAATGAATGAATGAATGAAAGAATAGAATGTTATCTTCCCATCTGTTTTCTAACACATGCAGTTGAAAATATGTGAGTTTTCATTTTATAGCACAGGGATAGTCCCTAGCAATAGGGACTGGGGGGAACCTGGTGGACTGCTGTCTGTGGGGTCGCACAGAGTCAGACACGACTGAAGCAACTTAGCAGCAGCAACAGCAGCAGCAGCAATACATGAACCGTGAACTCCATGATGTTCAAGGTGGTTTTAGAAAAGGCAGAGGAACCAGAGATCTAATTGCCAACAGCCGCTGGATCATGGAAAAAGCAAGAGAGTTCCAGAAAAACATCTATTTCTGCTTTATTGACTATGCCAAAGCCTTTGACTGTGTGGATCACAAGAAACCGTGGAAAATTCTGAAAGAGATGGGAATACCAGACCACCTAACCTGCCTCTTGAGAAATCTGTATGCAGGTCAGGAAGCAACAGTTAGAACTGGACAGTACTTTGGGCACCTCATGCGAAGAGTTGACTCATTGGAAAGGACTCTGATGCTGGGAAGGATTGGGGGCAGGAGGAGAAGGGGAGGACAGAGGATGAGATGGCTGGATGGCATCACGGACTCAATGAACGTGAGTCTGAGTGAACTCCAGGAGATGGTGATTGACAGGGAGGCCTGGCGTGCTGCGATTCATGGGGTCGCAAAGAGTCGGACATGACTGAGCGACTGAACTGAACTGAACTGAACCTATCTTATTTCAAATTCATTGTAGGAGCTTGACTTGCAAGAGAAAAAAATTCATAGGCTATTTTAAAGTCCTATTGCTCTGGAGATTTATGCAAATTCTTTATGGAAATGTAGACACATTTCCCTTCATCAATAATGATGTATATTTTTGTGTAAAATATAAGCTGGACCTTACCATCAATATATGAGACTTCTCCACTGTATTCAGTATAGAAAGCATTGGTGACATTTCACTGAAAAATACTCTCACATTAACTCAAATGACTTTAAGACTTTTAAACAATAGATGTTGATGTACATATAAAATCCTTTAATTATCTCCAGGAGAGTTAGGCAGAGAGAAGAGATGGGTTGCAAGTGTTGGGAATTAAAGCAGGTTTTAATAAACATATAAGTTATTAAGAAATCTTACTCAAATTAAGGGCCCATCAATAACAGGTACAATTAAGGTTTTTTACAATTCTGGTGTCTAAAATGCACAGTGATATTAGTCTATTTTGACTATTCATTTTCTACTATAAATTAAAGTTACAGCTTTGAACACCAGGGAGTGTGAGTGAATGAAATAATCAACAGCAAAATGGGAAATAACTTCTTCTGGAAATCTTTTCTCAAGTGACTTTTGAAATAGAATCTATGCAATTAAATTTTTTTCTTCTTGACTTGGTAAGGAAAAGAAAATATAAGCTTTAAAAATTATCATATTAAAGCACATACAGCAACGGACCTCTTTTCACTTATGAAAAATATTTTTGACAGGAGAAGAAAAGGGCTGGAATCTGGGAGGGCAAGTAGACATGTTCACTTTAAGTTCTATTACATTGATTGATTTCATAAAAGTAACAAGCTATTTAAAGATTACACTCTATCCACTTATTTCCTTGTACTGTTCAACAGATGGCACCCAGCAAAAGAGGCATGCCATCAATCATCCTGTGTGTTGCCCAGCACTTTTCCTGCCCCACTTTTCTCGTGCCTTTCAGCACCATTTGCCTCTGTGGCATCTCTACATATCTGTTTGCTGAAGCAGTCAGCTGCCATAGCTTGGCTTCCTAAGTCAGTTGGCCCAAATTTCAGTCTGTCTCTTAAGAAAAGCTAGGCACAACGCATCATGTCCACATGCTCAAATCAGTATGTGTATGTGTATGTGTATAATTTAGAAAAGAGATATGAACAAAGGGGGCATTGGCGCTGAACAATCTTTCCAGTTTTACAAGCGTCCATTCATGTGTCTATAATGATTTTCAAGAAGTTAGATTTTATGGTGCGTCTCTTCTTGATGTAACTTAGTTTGATGGCTTGGATCAATAACCTTGTGCATTCAGAAGCATCTCTAAGATTTTGACAATTTGTACCAATTAAGTTCAAAGGTGTCACAAAGTGACCCATCTGACAGTATCTTGTCAGTCAGTTGACAACAAGTTGCTCCTATTGTATGAATTATAGACATGATCAGTTCCCAAAGGGGTCTTTCAAAAGGGCAATGCCAGCCACATATTAGAAGGGTAGAACATTTAAATTTAAAGGAGAGGGGAATTAACTTTCACAAAGTTAATCAAACATCCACACTCTTGATTACTAAAAGGTATTAGTTTGCACTTCAGAACCTATTCTATCTGAGTGAACAGATGCTACTTTAAAATGTTAGTGCTCCAAAGTTAAAAAACCTCATAGCCATAGAATTCTAATCATCTTTAGGTTGAAATAGAGGGCTTGGCCTATTTGAAAATGAGTAAAGACACATTAGAGGCTGGACCATTTGCAGCAGTAAGAACATGCCTTGTAAAAACTGTTCCTGTTAGCTTGTTTCGTCTACTTTAGCCTATTAGACACAATATTTGGTTTTCTTTTCATCCTATCAACGCTTATGAGTACTGCTCATTTTTTTTTTTTTACCACATTCTACCTTATAATGCCACCTTTATATATATGAAGGTCCATCTATATAATAGGCAGGCTCAGTGAAATATATAAATTCAGAACCCCTTATCCAACAATTATTAAAGCATTTAAAATGACTATAGCAGAGCAGCAGGCCAAAGATAGGGTGCTTCCTATGTACATAATATCTTTTTCACTCCAGTTTAACATCTCTGTCACAATATTTTTTCTTTAGTTATTTTAAATATTACACATGAATATACTTTAAAAATCAAATTGTAGAAAAGAATGTACAATGAAATTTCAGCAACCTTCTTGCCTAAAACTCTCAGTTATATTGTCAAGTAAACATCACCATCAACAGAGCCCTTTGTGGGTGTGGGATGTGTCTTGTGTGTAACATCTTTACACTTTGTGGAAATTAAATACATATTTGTTGGTAGCTATGTTAGAGCATGTGTTCTGGATATAGCAGCAAGGGAAGTGAATCATTAACTTAGAGAATGCTTGACAGTTAAGAGAGAGAAACGACCTAAATATGCACCTTCATTTAATGAGTGAACACAGACTATCAACAGTTTTCTCCTAATACCAATTATGTTCATTTATAATGCTCAGTGAAAATTAGTTTTGGGAGATACTAATTATATTAAGCCCATATAGAATTATAGAATTGACTGTTGGCTTCATAAGGAGACTTGCTTAACAAAAATCAACTGAATTGAAAGCATATTTGGATCCCTGTAACAGTGAACCTGATTAATTTGCATTAAACAGTTTAATTTAGATTAGGCTAAAATAAAACAGTTGAAGAGTACTACTATGTAACAGGAAACTTAGTTATATCCTCATGACATCCCTGTGCATTAGGGTTTGTCATCACAATTTTATAGACAAGACATGAAAGCTTAGATAATGGAAGGAACCAGCCCAAAGTCACTGAAGCAAGTAAATGGTTTCTGAGTCTGCAAACGTAGTACTTACATAATCCCTTGACTTCCCATTTCATCAAAAACTGTTAAATATAGTCCATTCAATACTTGTGTTAGTGACTCAACTATTATAATTTTCGTAAGTAAACTGATAATTGCATTACTCAGAAAATTGTACCTTTTGCACTTGAAAAAGAAAATCACATCTAAATTAATCAGCGCTAATAAAGTATGCAAAAGGATAAACTCAACTAATATCTAAACTTTAAACAAAAACAAAAGGAGATAAAAGGAAATTACCTGGAGCCCTGTCTGCAAGCATCATTTATTTATTTACCTGCTGGATTGATATTATGCCTTCTTTCTGAAGAGCTGGTGTAAAATCTTGCACATGATATGTTTTGAAAGAGAAGTTTACAAAATCTGCCTGGCTTTGGAGGTGAAGAACCTCACACAACATATTCCAAGCACTTAGTACACACAAGAGAGACCCGACTGCCACTTTGAATGGATAATTAACATTTACTTAGCAGTTAGCACATTTACAAGTGTTTTGCTCTCACTTTTGTTTTTTCTTCTTGTTAAAAAATGAAACTTTTAGTGGTGATGATTTGGTGAACGAATAAGTATGGGTAAAAGGAACAGTAGGTAATCTGTAGTCTTTTCCAACTGGAGCACATGCAAAGACTACCCATTATTTCAAGCCCTAGGGGGATAAAATGATCTTTTGCATCACTTCTGAAGTGTGAAATGAGAGATGTATCTTTGGCAGTGTTTGGATTTCTAACCACATGAAGAACTGGAAATGCTTTTGTTCCAATGTAAAATAAGAAGATGGTGTGATTTCAAAATACATCTGGGACAGGACTGGAAAATAGCATTTTTTCCTCAGGTTGTACTTATTCTCAAATGGGCCATTTATTTATTTATTCACTTATTTTCTAATTTTTCAATGTGTACCATGTGTAAACAGTTAAGATAAACACAAATATTTTTAATGCATGGTCCCAGACCACAAAATAAAATAAGGCAAAGATGGGTGGAAATGATTACAGGGAGATGAGAGCTGCTATTTCATCATGGTGAGATGCTATTTGAAGCAGCAAAGATGGACCATAGGTAATGGGCTGGGTATGGAATTAGGTAGCATCAACACCTGAGCTGAAATGCCTCTGTGAGTTTTTCTGGAGAAAAGAAAATTTATAGAAAAGTCACAAAAAAACATTTTGACAAGCCACATTTCAGATTTGTGATGCTTGCATGAAGGAGTTTAAGCATAGGAAAATGAACAGGAAGATGTGACTACATTACACTGAATCAGAGGACAACTGACATTGCAAAGGAAGATTCGGCTGATGTGAGTCTGGATAAATTGGCCTTGTTTGTACTTATATATATTTTCTCCTTGAAAATCACATGACAATGCTCACTCCCTGATGGACTCTATGCCATTTTGTTTTCCTCTAATTTAGTATCATTTATTCTCATGTGATACAATGCTTCAAATCTTAAAAATTAAATTTTCTTCTAATATTAATATATTTAGTAACTAATTCACTTAAGAAAAGTTTATTGTCACCTATTTTCTGTTTTTGTCCTTCTCAGGAACGTAGTTTATTACAGCAAGCATTGCTTTGATGTTCAGGTAAATAAGCTATGATAGAACTCATTATGTTTATTATCTTTTAGTAAGAATGAAGCACCAGCCTATGTTCGATACAGGATACAGGATGCTTGGGTCTGGTGCATGGGGATGATCCAGAGAGAGGATATGGGGTGGGATTGGGAGGGGGATTCAGGATTGGGAGCTCATATACACCCGTGGCGGATTCATGTCAATGTATGGCAAAACCAATATGGTATTGTAAAGTAAAATAAAGTAAAAATTAAAAAAAAAAATCTTGTGGTATCTGTGCTAATTCTAAGTAGTGCATATCAAAATGAAATTATAGGTGGACTTCCCTTGTGATTCAGAGGTTAAGACTCTACTCTTCCATTGCAGGGGACGCAGGTTCCATCCTGGTTGGGGAACTAAGATCCCATGTGCTCTGTGGCCAAAAAAAAAATAAAGTAAAATAAAGTAAAAATTAAAAAAAAAAGGAACTCATTATGTTTATTATCTTTTATTACTGATAAGGTGAACAGTAGACATAATGTTACTGATGAAAAAAGTGAGATGATTCTCTCCAAGTCTTTGCAATGAATGTTCTGGGAATTCCTTTATACATCCAGTTAGTGAGTATATGCCAACAAATTTGAAAGCTCAGCAGTGGCCACAGGACTGGAAAAGGTCAGTTTTCATTCCAATCCCAAAGAAAGGCAATGCCAAAGAATGCTCAAACTACCACACAATTGTATTCATCTCACACGCTAGTAAAGTAATGCTCAAAATTCTGCAAGCCAGGCTTCAAAAATACATGAATCGTGAACTTCCAAATGTTCAGGTGGGTTTTAGAAAAGGCAGAGGAACCAGAGATCAAATTACCAACATTTGTTGGATTATCGAAAAAGCAAGAGAGTTCCAGAAAAATATATATTTCTGTTTTACTGACTATGCCAAAGCCTTTGACTGTGTGGATCACTGAAAACTGGAAAATTTCTTAAAGGGATGGGAATACCAGACCACCTGACCTGCCTCTTGAGAAACCTGTATGCAGGTCAGGAAGCAACAGTTAGAACTGGACATGGAACAACAGACTGGTTCCAAATAGGAAAAGGAGTACATCAAGGCTGTATATTGTCACCCTGCTTATTTAACTTCTATTCAGAGTACATTATGAGAAACGCTGGGCTGGAAGAAGCACAAGCTGGAATCAAGATTGCTGGGAGAAATATAACCTCAGATATGCAGTTGACACCACATGTATGGCAGAAGTGAAGAAGAACTAAAGGATCTCTTGAAAGTGAAAGATTAGAGTGAAAAAGTTGGCTTAAAGTTCAACATTCAGAAAACTAAGATCATGGCATCTGGTCCTACCACTTCATGACAAAAAAATGAGGAAATAGTGAAAACAGTGACAGACTTTATTTTGGGGGGCTCCAAAATCACTGCAGATGGTGACTGCAGCCATGAAATTAAAAGATGCTTGCTCCTTGGAAGGAAAGTTATGACCAACCTAGACAGCATATTGAAAAGCAGACACATTACTTTGCAGAGATATTAATTTGCCAACAAAGGTCTGTCTAGTAGGCTATGGTTTTTCCAGTATTCATATATTGATATGAGAGTTGGACTATGAAAAAACCTGAGCACTGAAGAATTGATGCTTTTGAACTGTGGTGTTGGAGAAGACTCTTGAGAATCCCTTGGACTGCAAGGAGATCCAGTCAGTCTATCCGAAAGGAAATCAGTCCTGAATATTCATTGGAAGGACTGATACTGAAGCTGAAACTCCAATACTTTGGCTGCCTTATGCGAAGACCTGACTCATTGGAAAAGACTTTGATGCTGGGAAAGATTGATCACGGGGGAAGAAGGGCACAACAGACGATGAGAGGTTGTATAGCATCACTGACACAATGGACATGAGTTTGAATAAAGTCTGGGAGTTGGTGATGGAAAGGGAGCCCTGGTGTGCTGCAGTCCATGGGGTCACAAAGAGTTGGACACTCCTGAGTGACTGAACTGAACTGAAGTGAATTTGTATATGTGTGTATATATATATATATATATGCACACACAGAGAAATATATATATATATACCCATACAGATGCATTTTTAGAAAGATTAAATCTGTTATATATGTATACACAATATATATATAAATGTGTGTGTGTGTGTGTGTGTACACATATGTATATATGCATACATATATGGGCTTCCCAGGTAGCTAAGTGGTAAAGATTCTGCCTGCAATGCAAAAGATGAAGGTTCAGTCCCTGAATCAAGAAGATTTCCTGGAGAAGGAAATGACAACCCATTCTTTCTTGCCTGAGAAATCACATGGACAGAAGAGCCTGGAGGGCTACTATACATGGGGTGGCAAAAGAGTCCAACATGACTTAGTGACTAAACAACAAAATATACAGATGTAATCTGTCACATATAAAAATATGTGTACAAATATGTAAATATTATATATATAATAACAGATTTAATCTCTAAAAGAGTAATTTCTTCTGTCTCTGCCTCAAAAAATTTCAGGATCTTATTAAATCTGCATGGATAACACTGAAAATCAACACTTCTTGAAATTTTGGTCCAAATTTCATTATTGCTATATTTTTTTGGATTGTTATGTTTTCATCTTAAGTTCCAGGAAAACTGAACACCTTGATGGATGTCTGCCTCTGCCTGGTATATGCTTCTTTCTTATTTCTGTATTTTCAAATTCAACCTGTGCTCTTCTGCCCAGATGAAATTTTAAGTTATCCAAAATCCTTCCATTTATCTCTAGGGTAAATAATACTGCCTTGCTCTGAACTTACATTGCACTTTATCTGAACTTCTTTATGACATTTTTCACTTTCAACCCTTTATAATAGTTCTTTATATAACACTGAGAACACATTATTTATATACATGTCATTTTCCTCTCTCTCTAAAGATAATAATTCCAATGTGGTTTACGTCTAAATTTGTCACCCTATCTGACATACCAGTAAGCCATTTGCTTTCTATGTAAAAGGCAAGCAGTAGATATTTTTTAAGGAAACAAATGAATGAAGATTAATGTTATAAATGATGATACAGGCAGGTAGCTGTTCAATGATTTTCCCAAAGTCATGAAGAAAATACTAAGAGGAAGCTAATGCAAAAAATTTTATTTCAAGAAGGAAAACAATTTTCAAAAAGATTAATGGGAGTGAATATTAATTCGCTTAAGTATCCAAATGGGTGTTTCATCTAGTATGGAACAATTAGCATTTTAGAAGAATAGTCCAGACATTTCCCCTCTCCAGGCTGACTTTGTTTCCCATAAGTTATTTCTTTATTTCTCTAAGGACTATATAGCATATAGAATTACTTCAACATGGAAATGTGCAGCTGAAGCATTTTAGAAACTAATACCTATTATTTGGAGGTACAAACACTCCTGATTAATGATTTCATGTCTGTGTGTGTGTGTGTGTGTGTGTGTGTGTGTGTGTGTGTATGTAAGTCAGCCTCTCCTAGAAATGTTCCAGTCTCTTGAGAAATACAAAGCTTTTGGTATTTCATTTCATGTAAAAATCATTTCATCACAACATCCTTGACATTTGGTGGAAAGGCTTATTTTTTAAAGGTGTCAAGTCTTATTTTGGTTACAAGTGTTACTACAATTTGGTTTTATTTTTTATTTTTTAATAAAGAGAGAGGAGGATGATAGTTATTTATAATCATAGTAATATGGTGTGTATTTTATTGTCCAACAATATATCAGAGGAGAATACCTAGATTTCTCTTTGTTCTTTTTAAAATTCAAGTACAGTTGACATAATACTGTCTTAGTTTTTGGTGTACAACATAGTGATTCAGTATTTTTACAAATTATAGTCCATTATAGGTTATTACAAGAAAACAAGTATAATTCCCCATGCTATACAATATATAACCTTGATGCTTATTTTTATTTTTTTTTATGTCAGTTCAGTTCAGTCATTCAGTCATGTCTGACTCTTTGCAGCCTCATGGACTGCATCATGCCTAGCCTCCCTGTCCATCACCAACTTCTGGAGTTTACTCAAACTCGTGTCCATTGAGTTGGTGATGCCGTCCAGCCATCTCATCCTCTGCCATCTCCTTCTCTGCTCGCCTTCAATCTTTCCCAGCATCAGGGTCTTTTCTAGTGAGTCAATTTTTCGCATCAGGTGGCCAAAGTAGTGGAGTTTCAGTTTCAGCATCAATCCTTCCAGTGAATGTTCAGGACTAATTTCCTTTCGGATGGACTGGTTGGATCTCCTTGCAGTCCAAGGAACTCTGAAGAAAGAGTCTTCTCCAACACCACAGTTCAAAAGCATCCATTCTTCGGTGCTCAGCTTTCTTTATAGTCCAACTCTCACATCCATACATTACTACTGGAAAAACCATAGCCTTGACTAGACAGAGCTTTGTTGGCAAAGTAATGTCTCAGTTTTTTAATATGCTGTCTAGGTTGGTCATAACTTTCCTTCCAAGGAGCAAGCATCTTTTAATTTCATGGCTGCAGTCACCATCTGCAGTGATTTTGGGCCCAAAACACAAATAAAGTCTGTCACTGTTTTTTATGTAGTAGTTTGTTAATCCCATACCCCTAACTGTCCCCTCTCCTCTTTGGTAACTGCAAATTTGTTTTCTATATTTGTGAGTCTGTTTCTGCTTTGCATATCCCTTTATTTGTATTATTTCTCTGAGTCTGCATATAAGTGATATCATACAGTGTATATCTTTCTCAGCCTGACTTATTTCACTAAACATATCTTCTGTCCTTTCATATAGCTGCCCTTTTGCTCTTTCAGTCTAGTGCTTTCATTATCTCAACTTGTAAATAAAAATATGATCCAACTTTAAAAAAAAGCCCCCTGTGCTTTTAGCAAACATTGTTAAACAACAGAGAAAGTGTTATTATTTTGTTTATTGCTGGTGCCTAGTGTATATTTTCCATATTATATTTTCCCTACCAATGCTTGCATATCCCCCTTTCATTTCCACACATTCTTTGGTTTCATAGCTTTAAGATCTAGATGAGATACAGAAAAACATGTAGGTCTGTTTTCACATCTTGAAAGTTAAGTAAGTGAAGCTCAGAGAGGCAGCATGACTTATTAAAGTCACACAGCTCCAAAGGCCTCTGTTTCATTTTTCTTTTTTTTACCTGCAGGTTGTTATTTTCTTTTTTCTCTGGTTTCTGCTTACCGTGTACTGTCTGTGAAAATATATATTGATGCCAAGATATGAAATATGCACTTTTCTGTATATATCTATCAATCTTTGAAATCAAGTTTACTTACAAATTATATAGCATATATGTCATTTTGTCAACTAGCAATGAGTATACAGGGCTGTAAATGCATCCCAACTGCACAGTCCATAGAGCCTTAAAGTGCCACTTGACCCAAAATGTATGTCCAGTGCATGGAGGAATCCCATGCAGTATCTATTTCCTGTGGTTAAGATGATTCAGGCATAGGGAGGTTTTTGTCCAAAGTCTGGGAGGTGGAGTTTGGTGACTGTTGGCTATTTTTCTCCACCAAGGTGTGTCAGATCCCATATTCAAAGTATATGATAAATCCAATTGTATTCCAGATACCGAATTTGGCCTAGGTCATTTGCATCATAAACTTTCACAAAGATGCTCACTAATAGGAGGACAGGAAAGCAGGGACCTTGAAATGATAAGTGGGGCTCTGGAGATGCCTCCAAATGATGGGTATGATGTTAATGATGAGCACCAGCAGTGTAGCCATTCTTGTGTACATGGGATCTCCAGAGAATAAATGGCTGCACCACTGGGCCTGTATCAGGCTCAGGATCATCATCAGGAGAACAAGCAGTAAGGCACATCCATAGTTGGGTATATTGACCGGAAGGAAAGTTGAGATTCAGTTCAGTTCAGTCGCTCAGTCGTGTCCAAATCTTTGGGACCCCATGAATCGCAGCACGCCAGGCCTCCCTGTTCATCACCATCTCCGGAGTTCACTCACACTCATGTCCATCAAGTCCGTGATGCCATCCAGCCATCTCATCCTCGGTCGTCCCCTTCTCCTCCTGCCCCCAACCCCTCCCAACATCAGAGTCTTTTCCAATGAGTCAACTCTTCACATGAGGTGGCCAAAGTACTGGAGTTTCAGCTTTAGCACCATTCTTTCCAAAGAAATCCCAGGGTTGATCTCCTTCAGAATGGACTGGTTGGATCTCCTTGCAGTCCAAGGGACTCTCAAGAGTCTTCTTCAACACCACAGTTCAAAAGCATCAATTCTTCAGCACTCAGCCTACTTCACAGTTCAACTTTCACATCCATACATGACCACAGGAAAAGCCATAGCCTTCACTAGATGGACCTTAGTTGGCAAAGTAATATCTCTGCTTTTGAATATACTATCTAGGTTGGTCATAACATTTCTTCCAAGGAGTAAGTGTCTTTTAATTT
>SJYT01068359.1:74409-84617 GCA_006410635.1 Cephalophus harveyi | reverse complement strand
AGCATATTTGTTAATACATTAACAAATTTCAAAATAAAGAGAATGTTAAAACAAAACTGAATTAAGTCATTTCAATTCTCAGTTTATAAAAATTATTTCCATTTCTATAAATGTAGTTAGAGATAATTTTGCATTAGTAATAGCACAATAGTGTCATAAAAATCTTTCTGTCTTGTGGTTTGTCCATCATTACACATACATGAGAGAATATTCATTTAAATAAAAATAACAAGGGCAATTAGAGTTTTCCCACTCCCTATGTGCTTTCAAGAAGACGTTGAACAATTATTGTAGGTCCTCTCCTCTTTTCATCTCTTTGGACATTTTTTGCAGGAAAGTTGGAAGGTCTTTTCTTATTGGGAAGAGAAAATTAAACATGCTTACCTCAGCCACTCCTTTCTGCTGGCATTTATTTTGTACTTGATGTTAGAAGAAAATTCAGAGAACTTTACTCAATATGAATATTTAATTGAGCAAACAAACTGCAAAGAAGGATTCTGCATACCCCAAACTGGTACGACATTAAGAAGCATGCTGTTAACATGATGACTTATAAAGTGAAAATGAAGATTTTTTTTTTAATCTTTACAATGATTAGTTAATATAGTGAGAATTTCCAAATGACAGGGAATTCAAAAAAGTTATTATCTTAAAACATTGTAGAAAGATTATTTAAATTTCTTTTATGATTATCAGAGGTATTCACAAGAAATAACCTAAGATTTGTTAATGTACATGATGACTTATAAAGTGAAAATGAAGATTTTTTTTTTAATCTTTACAATGATTAGTTAATATAGTGAGAATTTCCAAATGACAGGGAATTCAAAAAAGTTATTATCTTAAAACATTGTAGAAAGATTATTTAAATTTCTTTTATGATTATCAGAGGTATTCACAAGAAATAACCTAAGATTTGTTAATGTTTACAAAAAAGGTACATTTTTTTTTTTTTTTTCCTGATATGGTTTAAAGAATTTTGTCTGCCTGCAGCATTTTCCAGCCTGGTCTCCATTTTATTTTAACTATGGTAAGTGCTTCAAAGTGGGCAATTCTTTCTTATTCTGGGATTAATTGCTAGGATAAAAATAGGCCTTCATATCTAAGGTCAGGCCCTGCAACCCAGCTTCTGTCAGCTTGATGATAAAGAAGAAGAAGGAGGAGGAGGAGGAGGTGATGGAAGAGGAGGAAAGGAGGATATGAGGAGGAAGAGGATGGGGGAAAAAAAGAATAAACTAAATCTGATTTTTATTAGTCTGATCTTTGTAATATATCTCAGTTTGGGCTAAACTTTTGTTTTACAATAAAAAAAAAAAATTGTTGCCTATCTTTAGTGTAATGTAATATCCTTTTAGTTGGCCTAGTTTTGTCTCCATACTATGATATATCAAAATAGGTAACTAATAAGGACATACCGTGGGCTTCCATGGTGTCTCAGTGGCAAAGAATCTACCTGCAAATGTAGGAGATGAAGGTTCGATCTCTAGATTGGGAAGATCTCCTGGAGTAGGAAATGGCAATCCACTCCAGTATTCTTGCTGAGAAAATTCCCATGGAAAGAGGAGCCTGGTATGCTGCAGTCCTTGGGGATCACAAAGAACAGAATACGACTGAGTGAATGAGCACACACACACAAGCCCCTACTGTGTAGCACACAGAACTCGACTCAATACTTTGTAATGGCCTATATGGGAAAACACTCTAAAAGAGTGGATGTATGTATAACTGATTCACTTTGCTGTATACCTGAAAGTATTAATAACAGAGCATTGTATATCAAATCTAGTCCAATAAAATTTTTAATAGTATAAAGTCTTCTCTGTCTCAATGTGTGTTCCACAAAACTATAGAACTATTTGATGTACTCCTGACTATTATAAAATTCATAAAGAATTGTACTGCTGCTACTGCTAAGTCGCTTCAGTCGTGTCCGACTCTGTGCGACCCCATAGATGGCAGCCCACCAGGCTCCCCCGTCCCTGGGATTCTCCAGGCAAGAACACTGGAGTGGGTTGCCATTTCCTTCCTTAATGCATGAAAGTGAAAAGTGAAAGTGAAGTCGCTCAGTCGCGCCCGACTCTTCGCGACCCCATGGACTGCAGCCTACCAGGCTCCTCCGTCCATGGGATTTTCCAGGCAAGAATACTGGAGTGGGTTGTCATTGTCTTCTCCGATTTGTACAGTAATCCATAATAAGATTTGAAGAATTTAAAAATCTGAATTTTCTTTGCACAAAGCTTGAAATTATTTTATAATAATATAAGCTTAAATTTATTCATGCTTAAATTATTCAAGCTTAAAATTATTCATGCTGATTAGAAGCTCTTATTGTAAAACATTTTTTATTTTGACTAAGAAAAGTAAGAAATGTTTCCCTCTATCTAACAGTTGAAAAGACTTACAGCTTACCAAAGGTTACCAAGTAAGCAGATTTAAAAAAAAAAATATTTGAAGCCAGATTTGTGTCAGTCTAGAGATGATTTTCTTTTCATTTTGTTGACTCTTTGGAAAGACTATATATTGCAACTCAGTTCTGTAAAAAAAGAATAGTCAGAAATATCTCATTGCTGATATTTTTATTAATCAGTTCCTGTTCTTCCATTCAGTTCAGTTCAGTTCAGTCGCTCAGTTGTGTCCAACTCTTTGTGACCCCATGAATTGCAGCATGCCAGGCCTCCCTGTCCATCACCATCTCCTGGAGGTCATTCAGACTCACGTCCATCGAGTCTGTGATGCCATCCAGCCATCTCATCCTCGGTCGTCCCCTTCTCCTCCTGCCCCCAATCCCTCCCAGCATCAGAGTCTTTTCCAATGAGTCAACTCTTCTCATGAGGTGGCCAAAGTACTGGAGTTTCAGGAACGTAGGTAATTTTTAACATATTTCATGGGCAAACTGTGTTTCTTAAGGGATAACCTCCATGATGAAAAGTTTTGCATTTTAAAGCACTTTGAAAAAGCTCTGAAACAGATCATAGGATAAATAATAATTTTTATTGGGTACAATAGTGACATATCTTACCTATCAAATAATAGGAAGTTTCCTTTAAAAGAAAGCACAAGAGTTAGATGTATTTTATAAGAATTACTTTTTTTTTCTGAACCACTATTATCCATCAAATTACCCTATTTTAAATATTTGACTCTTTTTTCCTGTGTAAAGAGATAATATGATAGATCATGCCTACAGAGCAATATTTTGTATGGTGTAAGAAGTCACTGTGTAATAATTCTCATGGTTCTTGGTCTAGAAAACTCATGTAATTCCTACAGTAAGAGGCATGGAAAATGAACTAGTAGATAGTATAAAATGAATTATTAAATAGTGGCATAAGGAGATATAGTCAAGATAATCAGAAAATGGAGCAAAAGTTGTTTAACTAAAGCATTGGAGGAAAGAATTTTAGATGCAAAACATGACTTTGCCTATATTCTATTTTTTAATAGTCTTGTTCTATAACATTTTCTCTACATGGTATGAGTTCTGAGCTTCTTAACCCTGTTTTTCTAATTAATGGAATTTTAGCTCTTGTCTTGAAAACTACAAACTACAGTGAAAGAGCTCTCATTAAGATAAGGAGAAAATATTCCCTCCTCCCTTATAACTGAAGAAAAACACATATAATTCTGTTTAATACACTGATTTTGCAGAGTTATTTTAAGACGTCAGGTGGCACTAGCAGTAAAGAACTCGCCTGCCAGTGCAGGAGACAAGAGATGCAGATTCAATCCTTGTGTCAGGAAGATCCCCTGGAGGAGGACATGGCAATCTACTACAGTATTCTTGCCTGAAGAATCCCATGGACAGAGGAGGCTGGTGGACTACAGTCAAAAAGGTTGCAAAGAGTCAGACACCGCTGAAGCAACTTAGCACACAGCATGCAAGAATCTCAGGCTATGGAAATTTATTGATGTGTCCTCTGAAATTAAGCTTTAACCCCAGTAATAGCTGTGATTCTGATTGGTTGTAACCTAATAATCTGTTGCCCTGGTAATATCTAAATTGACATTTTCATTTTCTGAAACTATAAAGTTATGTTTTCTTATTAAAACAGGAGATTACCAGTATTTCTTTCTTTTCCTCTATGCGTAGAGTGGAGGGGGAAAGCCCAATCCATGATTCTGCTCTATTTCTCATTTAACTAAAGGGGTAAAGACATTTTGCTTCATTTAAATTAACAATTTCTTGGAGGTGTTACTCGATCGGAATGTTAAAAAGAAGACAGATTTTGAATAGGGTAGTAGGATGGAGGAAAACGATGATTAGTAGGAAGAACACGTAATTGAAAATGACAAGAAGGGCTGTTGATTCTCTAGGAGATCCTTAGGAGTTAGGGCCAACTCCTTCACTAGCTCACTACTCATTTATTGATTCATTTGGCATACATTTATTGAGTTCCTCCCTGAAGAAGGAAATCACAACCCATTCCAGTATTCTTTCCTGGGAGATCCCATGGACAGAGGAGCCTGGTAGGCTACAGTTCATGGGGTCACAAAGAGTCATACCTGATTTAGCAACTAGAAACACAAATTAAGTTCCTGTTTGGTACCCAATCTCCTCCAGACATTGAAAATTAAAAAAAATAAACAAACTTGGAATCATAATATCTATCTCAGAAAAATTAAGTGCCCTTGAACAAGATAATTAACCTCTATAACTCAGTTGTGTTTTCCTCATTTTTAAAATCATGACAATGAAAAAAACTAAACTAGATTAAAGTTCAGCATACACAATAAGGACGTTAGTAAAATCAATAAGAGATAGCTTTATTCCTAAAATAACTGAGACCTTGTTGGGGAAGTAGATCTATAAATGAATAATTACTATTCAAAATTTTGGAAATCTACTATACATCATGAGTCTCAGGGGGAAGAATCAACCAAAGGTTTGCTCTAGATGTTGAGATTGCATCCTTGTCCTCTGATACACCTAGAGAAGGGCAGAGACAAGAGCAAGAAAGGAGAAACCTCTATACCAGTTGCCTTAATTGAGAAACTTCACTTTGTTGGCCTCAACATTCTTATCTGTCAAGTGAAGGAGTCTGCAAACTAGGTTCCCTTACAACACCAACAAAATGTAATTTTATGTTAGCCAAAAGCTATTCTCCATGCTCAATTATGCCACTTTGTTAGAGATAGATGTTTCCCATGTATGAGACAGAATTGCTGTTATTTTGTAGTTTTCTCTTGACTAGGTTTATTTTCCAAAGGAGCATCACATGGATTGTTCATAGTTATGAATATGAGGATGTGTTCCACTTCAAGATGCTTGTATCATCCATTCCCTTATACATATATTTTTTAACTGTTATTTTGTTGGTCCTTTATGGTTTAAATTGCTTTATGTTTCTAAAATTTTTAGAGAAATTCCAAAGTACTAACATGAATTTATTGCTTTACTTTTATAATTTTTCTGCATTTATTTCCTCTCTCTACTATGAGAGATTAAAGTGTTATGAAAATGGTAAAAACACTGATACATTGACCCACAGTTCTTTTCTTCCAAGGAGTAAGCGTCTTCTAATTTCATGGCTGCAGTCACCATCAGCAGTGATTTTGGAGCCCAAAAAAATAAAGTCTGGCACTGTTTCCACTGTTTCCCCATCTATTTCCCATGAGGTGATGGGACCAGATGCCATGATCTTCGTTTTCTGAATGTTGAGCTTTAAGCCAACTTTTTCACTCTCCTCTTTCACTTTCATCAAGAGGCCTTTTAGCTCCTCTTCACTTTCTGCCCCACAGATATCTAATATTTTTTAATAAAGAAGAGAGTGGATATAAAAAAATCTGCTTAAAAATTGTCAGTTAAATTTTCTAATAACATAAAACAGGTGGATAGTTTTGTTTGATTTTGAACTTGATAACATGTGGAAGAAAATAAGTTTTTGTTGAGATTTGCCTCAACTGGAAACTTTAACTGCTACAGTAACAAACAGAAAGCAATTCTAGGCACAAAAAGCTAGAAGTTGCTGTGACTCATAAGTCTCTACAATGTCCAAAGAACAGAAGAAAATATCCTTTAAAAACACCATTCCTCATTTCAAACAAGCTGTAGCATTTCATCTTTACCATATCACTAAGGCAAAAGCTTGTATAGGTTATGGTCATCAATCAAAGTCCCTGTTAAAAAGTTCTTTCTATTTTAACTACTCTAGAAATTCTCATTTAGAAGATTCAGTTCACTGAGCCAGATCAATCCATACTAATGCAGCTATCATGACCTTTATCTTTATTTTCCTCTTTCAAAAATGTAATATAAACATAAATAAAAGAGAAAGCAAATCCCATAAAGCTAACTGTCTTTCTGGTTTGGTTTCTTGTCACTGATGATTTTGTTCTCTGTGTGTGTATGTTTCAAAGTAGTTTGAAAATTCTTAAATTACTTTCTATCTTTGATTGTGTAGTGAATGCTATGAAATTCTGCCCAGTCTTTCCTCTCAGGACTGATGTACTCATTTCCTAGCTGTGCCTGGCAGGGAGGTGCTGGTGGCTGATTCCTGGAAATTGGCCCAAAGTGCCCTGCCAGAGATACATCCTTCTCTGAAAGGGGTACATATCCAATAATTAGTCATAAGGAGGTGAAAGATGTGGTGGCCTCACTGCCTCAAAGGTGGATGACTTTGAAGGGCTCTGAAAGTTTCAGAGCTGAGGACTTTGTTGCCTGTAAATTGCTGTTCAGTGCCTGCCAATTCTACTTCCTTCATTACACAACAGATAATGATCATGTGGGGATCAATATCTTAGTAAATCTAGGAAACTGACCAAAGGCAGATGGTATAAAATAGATCTTTTCATGGGGGTATAGAAAATGATAAAATTCTTCTTTTCGGATGACACCATCATTTCTCCATCGTGGGCCTATGTTACCTTAGGTGAAACTTAATGCTTTTCATAGGTACTCAGGTTCAGGAAATTTAAGAGAGTAAAATGATATCAGGTTGAATATAAGTCTCTTTAAAAAGATGTTATAGGATTCATTAACTGCCTGGTAAATATTGAAATATACTTTTCTCAAAATTTCACTTCTTTCCATAGCACACAACTTCATAATGACATCTGTGGGCCAGCATTATACAAATGAAACATAGGTGTTGCCTACTCCATGCCTTTCCAGATTTTTAACACTTTTTTTAATGTCTTCTTAGCTTTCTTATCTATCCTAAGAGCTTATGTTTCCTCTTCCCTCCACTCATGTTCACCAGCATCACAGATTAATAGACTAAATTACAAATGTAAATACATGAAACCCTCACCTTCAAAAGCTCCCTATTACTCACAGGAAAAAGTCATCATTTTGTAGACTGTATGGTGTATATACATAACAAGATTGCCAGGAGAAATATCAATAACCTCAGATATGTAGATGACACCACCCTTATAGTGGAAAGCAAAGAGGAACTGAGGATCCTCCTGATGAAAATGAAAGAGGAGAGTGAAAAAACTGGCCCAAAATGCAGCATTCAAAAAAATAAGATCATGGCATCTGGTCCAATCACTTCTTGGCAAATAGATGAGAAAAGAATGGAAACAGTGACAGACTATATTTTCTTGGGCCCCAAAATCCCTGCAGATGGTGACTGCAGCAATGAAATTGAAAAATGTTTGTTCCTTGGAATAAAAGCTATGAGAAACCTAGACAGCATATTAAAAAGCAGAGACATTACATTGCCAACAAAGGTTCATCTAGTCAAAGCTATGGTCTTTTTAGTACCCAGGTATAGATGTGAGAGTTGGACCATCAAGGAAGCTAAGCACTGAAAAACTGATGCTTTTGAACTGTGGTGTTGGATAAGACTCTTGAGAGTCCCTTGGACTGCAAGGAGATCAAATCAGTCAATTCTAAAGGAAATCAGTCCTAAATATTCATTGGAAGGACTGATACTGAAGTGGGAGCTCCAATATTTTGGCTTACTGATGGAAAGTAACTGACTCACTGGAAAAGACCCTGATGCTGGGAAAGACTGAAGGTAGGAGGAGATGGGAACAACAGAGGATGAGATGGTTGGATGGCATCACTGACCTGATGGACATGAGTTTGAACAGATACTGTGAGTTGCACAGGGAGGCCTGGCATGCTGCAGTCCATGGGGCTGCAAAGAGTTGGACACAACTGAGTACCTGAACTGAACTAATGGTGTGCAAGGCCAGTAGAATCTGTACTTATAGCTTTAGTCTTATAAAGAATAGAGGTGGTAATGTCACTTTAATATATTGATATGTTCACAACAAAGATTCTTTCCAATTTCAACTTGTCACATATTTTACTAAAAAAATCTGGCTTTACCAGAGAACTTGGGTTCAACTATATATTGTTTTTAAGTAAAGCATGTATAATTATGAAAAAGTCATTTTGAGAAGATGGTTAGTCAAGTAAGAAATCAGGTGTTTCTGTGTGTTATTTGCTGTCATGTTTGACTCTTTTGTAACCCCATGGACTATAGCCCACCAGGCTTCTCTATCCATGGAATTCTCCAGGCAAGAATACTGGAGTGTATTGTCATTCCCTTCTCCAGAAATCATGTGTGATTTTCCACAATTTTATCTTCTTAAGCAGTTAATGTTCTAAAGAAAATAAAAGCTATTAAGGTATTGAAACAAGAATTACTAAAGTGTATTGTTTTCTAGAAGTAGCCATGGAAACTGACATTTCTTTTATTGTCAGAGTGATTAACAATTAATGTCAGTGAGAATAAATGTTCTTAGAATTAATTTAACTACCAATCTTCTTAAGTCTGATACACTGATAATGAAAAACATGTTTTGAAAATGTTTTTATATCAATATGCATATACATATACATAAAACTGAAAGTGTTAGTTGCTCAGTCATATCTGACTTTTGTGCAACCCCATGCACCATTTAGACCACCAGGATCTTCTGTCCATGGAATTCTCCAGGCAAGAATACTGGAGTGAGTAGCCATTCCCTTCTCCAGGAGATCTTCCTGACCCAGAGACTGAACCTGTGTGTCCTGCATTGCAGGCAGATTTTTTTTTACCGTATGAGCCATGAAGGAAGCCCACATATATGAATTGTTGTTCAGCTGCTTATTCATGTCTGACTCTTTGCAACCCCATGGACTGCAGCACTTCAGACTTCCCTGTTCATCACCAACTCCTGGATCTTGCTCAAACTCATGTCCATTGAGTTGGAGATGCCATCCAACCATCTCATCCTCTGGCTCCCCCTTCTCCTCCTGCCCCCAGTCCCTTCCAGCATCAGGTTCTTTTTCAAGGAGTTAGCTCTTTGCATGAGGTGGCCAGAGTATTGGGGTTCCATCTTCACCATCAGTACTTCCAATGAATAGCCAGAGTTGATTTCCTTTAGGATTGACTGCTTTGATCTCTTTGCAGTCCAAGGGGCTCTCAAGAGTCTTCTCCAACACCACAGTTCAAAGCATCAATTCTTTGGTGCTCAGTCTTCTTTATGGTCCAGATCTTACATCCATACATGACTACTGGAAAAACCATAGCTTTGACTATACAAATAGGTAAAGTAGTATCTCTACTTTTTAATACACTGTCTAGGTTTATCTTTGCTTTTCTTTCGAGGAGCAAGCACCTTTTAATTTCATGACTGCAATCTCCATTCACATTGATTTTGGAGCCCAAGAAAATAGTCTGTCACTGTTTCCCTTGTTTCCCCATCTATTTACCATGAAGTAATTGGACCAGATGCTGTGATCTTAGTTTTTTGAATATTGAGTTTTAAGCCAGCTTTTTCACTCTCCTCTTTCATCTTCAAAGAGAGGTTGCTTCCTCTTCGCTTTTTGCCATAAAGGTGCATATCTGAGGTTATTGATATTTTTCCTGGTAATATAAATATATTTAGTTATAACACATGTATGTGTATATAAACCAGACACTCCTAATGCAAATATCTATATAGCATTTTCTTGCCTGAAAAAATATGTCTACAGAAAATTATGCTTTCTAAAGTTTCAGTTCAGTTCAGTTCAGTTCAGTCGCTCAGTCGTGTCTGACTCTTTGCAACCCCATGAATCGCAGCACGCCAGGCCTCCCTGTTCATCAATATCTCCCGGAGTTCACTCAGACTCACGTCCATCGAGTCCGTGATGTCATCCAGCCATCTCATCCTCGGTCGTCCCCTTCTCCTCCTGCCCCCAATCGCTCCCAGCATCAGAGTCTTTTCCAATGAGTCAACTCTTTGCATGAGGTGGCCAAAGTACTGGAGTTTCAGCTTTAGCATCA
>SJYT01068359.1:29399-65153 GCA_006410635.1 Cephalophus harveyi | reverse complement strand
AAGATTGCCGAGAGAAATATCAGTAAACTCAGATATGCAGATGACACTGCCCTTATGGCAGAAAGTGAAGAGGAACTAAAAAGCCTCTTGATGAAAGTGAAAGAGGAGAGTGAAAAAGTTTGCTTAAAGCTCAGCATTCAGAAGATCATGGCATCTTGTCCCGTCACTTCATGGGAAATAGATGGGGAAACACTGGAAACAGTCACAGACTATTTTGGGGGGCTCCAAAATCACTGCAGATGGTGACTGCAGCCATGAAATTAAAAGACGCTTACTCCTTGGAGGGAAAGTTATGACCAACCTAGATAGCATACTGAAAAGCAGAGACATTACTTTGCCATCAAAGGTCCGTCTAGTCAAGGCTATGGTTTTTCCTGTGGTCATGTATGGATGTGAGAGTTGGACTGTGAAGAAAGCTGAGCACCAAAGAACTGATGCTTTTAAACTGTGGTGTTGGAGAAGACTCTTGAGATATCCTTGGACTGCAAGGAGATCCAACCAGTCTGTTCTAAAGGAGATCAGTCCTGGGCGTTCTTTGGAAGGACTGATGCTAAAGCTGAAACTCCAATACTTTGGCCACCTCATGTGAAATGTTGACTTATTGGAAAAGTCTCTGATGCTGGGAGGAATTGGGAGCAGGAGGAGGAGGGGACGACAGAGGATGAGATGGCTGGATGACATCACTGACTCAATGGACGTGAGTCTGAGTGAACTCCAGGAGTTGGTGATGGACAGGGAGGCCTGGCGTGCTGAGATTCATGGGGTCGCAAAGAGTCGGACACGACTGAGCAACTGACCAGGACTGTGTGTTTTAGACAATTCAGATCACCAATCACAAGGCTTGTTGACCCCCTGAATATACTTTTAATGCCCCCGTTACACAAAGAACTTCCCTTAGTAAAGTGACATCCTGGATACCAGACATGTTACATTTTTTATGTGACTGGTAAGTAAGAAAGATGGCAACAATACTATCCAAATTGAGAGCTTGTGTAATGGCACATACAAGGTTGTTTCCTGTGGGGTTAACCTTAAATAACTTCCAAACTGCCTAAAGCTCCTAATGGCAATAGTGATTATGTTGCTGTTATTTCNCATGTTACATTTTTTATGTGACTGGTAAGTAAGAAAGATGGCAACAATACTATCCAAATTGAGAGCTTGTGTAATGGCACATACAAGGTTGTTTCCTGTGGGGTTAACCTTAAATAACTTCCAAACTGCCTAAAGCTCCTAATGGCAATAGTGATTATGTTGCTGTTATTTCATGTCATTCCTTCTGAACTGAGTGAAGAGATAGGTTTCAGAATGTATAAAGTAAACTTACTTGACAGAGAAATCAAGAAACCACTATTGTGAAAGTTCAAAGTCAGATTCTCTTTTTCATAATTTGCTGTTTTGGGAAAGAAGGAATGATAATCTGCCCACATTGCAGAATTGTTCTCAAGACAAGAGACTTTTAAGCAGCAGAGAGTTTTTTATTTTTTTTTTTTTTTAACTTAAAGACTTTCTCTTGGGAAGGTGCCAAAGGGGGGAAGAGGATAAACCTTTTGTCTTTTTCTGGATGTGCTATAATACAGATTTCTTAAACTGATATAAAATTCCAGTTATTGTGGGCAGCCCAAGTGAAATGATGTGCTTTTCTCCAACAAACTCCATTTTTCCTGATACATAACTTTTTTTCATACTGTTTTCTCTGCATGAAACACCTTTCCTCACAACTTTACACACCGAAAGCATATCTGATCTTTAATGTTCATATTAATGCCATCTTATCCCTGGTTTTCTTTATTCCGTTTCCCTTAAATGATTTTTTCCAGAGCCTACTTATATTTTTACAGTGAAAAATACACCTTTCCCTCACTCTCCAAGATCATATGCTTCACATAAGTGATGGCCCAGGCACTACTGTAACCTCCCCAGTGCCCTGTAGCTCAGATGGTAAAGATCTGCATGCAAGGCAGGAGACCCAGGTTTAATTCCTGGGTCAGGAAAATGCCCTAGAGAAGAAAATGGCAACCCATTCCAGTATTCTTGCCTGGAAAATCACATAGACAGACGATCCTGGTGGGCTACAGTCCATGGGATCACAAAGATTCTGCAAGACTGAAGCAACTAAACCACCTCCATGCTTTGAAAAGTGCCAGGGTAATAGTAGTTACAAAACAGATATGATGAAGATGAAATAGCAAACAAATTAATGAATGGATGAATGAGTGAATAACAAAGCAGAAATCTTTAGAAAATCATTCACTGGTAAAAACAAACAAACATAGAAACAAACACTGTCTGAAAAGCAGTTAAAAGCCTAATTGGAAATGTTAACATTCCTTGAGAATGCATTACATTGCAAGTTGCATGAAGCTTCACTTAAACTGATGTAAAAACAAAGGAAAAGACCCTGACTCTGGGAAAGATTAAAGGCAGAAGGAAAAGAGGGCAACAGTGGTTGAGATGGTTGGATGGCATCACCGATTCAATGGACATGAACTTGAGCACACTCTGGAAGATGGTGAGGGACAAGGAATGTTGCCCTGTTGCTGTCCACGCGGTTGCAAAGAGTCAGGCATGGCTTGGCAACTGAACAACAACAACAACAAGCAAAGGAAGAGAATTTACTGACATGCATAGCTTGAATAGTCTTTGAGAGATGAGGCTTCAGAGCATTTGGAGACAAGTTTTGAAATGGCATCCAGAGGCCAAATTCTTTCTACTTTTTAGTTCTTCTTCCTTTGCCTCCTTCAAGCTCCATAATGGCAATTGGCAGCTTGAGGGACCATATACTTATAAGTTCATTTCTGGTGGAAGAGTGTTGCAACTGTCCACTGTATACCCTACAGAGTTTGAGATTCACATTAGGCCTTTCTAATGCAATCTGCTGACATTTTTTTATCCTGGAAGTTGTCTGGAAGTGTAATACCACTAGACCTTGAGTTGAAGTGAAGATGGAGTTTCATTCTCCTCACATTGCACTCTCAAACTGTAGATTCAGTTGCCAGAAGAGGGAATATCTGTCTATTGAGGAGACAAATACAAAATGCCCATCTCAGAAAATAAAACAAAACTAAATTGTAATGAGTCATATGCTGACTGACCCACTCCAGTATTCTTGCCTGGAAAATTCCATGAACAGAGGAGCCTGGCAAGCTATAGTCCAATGGGGTTGCAAAGAGTCAGACAAGACTGAGTGACAGCATGCACTTATGCACTCTGACTGAACTCCATCCAAATCTACCATAAGTTAATTGGGGACTCAGTGAAAGTTCCTTATTCTTAGTGTATTAGTTTGGGAGGGGTGCTAATTTTTCTTCTGAATAAGAAAATTCATCAGAAGGAGTCATTTGCATTAGACTGTAAATGGCAGAATGAGAATATTTTCAACCAGCATTTTTTCCAATAGGAGAAGGGGATGACAGAGGATAAGATGGTTGGATGTCATCACTGACTCAATGGACATAAGTTTGAGCAGGCTCCAGGAGTTGAAGGACAGGGATGCCTGGCCTGCTGCAGTTCATGGGATCGCAAAGAGTCAGACACAACCGAGTGACTGAACTGAACTGAACTATCCCCATGCATCTTACATAGGTACTCTGTATTTCTTTCATGGGTAGCATCCATTGAGTGTGATACCTATTTTTAGCATCTCGTTAATATTACTGCTAGTTTCTCTCAGAAAGAGACTCTTGACAAGCATTAATCAGATTGATAACAATGCCTGGAATAGAAATAGATGTTCACACTTATCAGGGTATAAGTCGAGGCTAAAAACCCTCTAAAATAATATCTGTTTCTTGCTATTAGTTTCCTGGTTTCTCATTTGATTTTGACTTTCAATTTAATCTAAAATTTATATTTTTGGTAGGACCAGGCTTTCTTTTGACTAAAAACTAGGAATTATTCTCAGACTTGTATTATTATTATTATTTTTGATTGCTTCCCTCTCCTATTACATTTAGTAGGCAACATAAGCTGGTGGTTTAGTAGAGGACTTGGAGTCAGACAAATCTGATTTCTTTTCCCAGATCCGACCCTTAATTAAACATGGTACAATTTGATTCCCTGATCAATAAAATCTCAATAAAATCAGAGTTATTGTGAAGACCAAGTTGAAGACCAGTACATATAAAGTACTGAGCTTAGTACAAGTAAATGTCATTTATTATTGGCATCATAATTATTTATATTATCTGTTAGTTGAACAACAAGTTGTGAAGAATGATATCTAAGAACTGACTCTTTTTACAGCCATTCATGTTCAATTTAATACTTGGCAAATTTAGGCTATAATAAAGATGATATATTCAGGAATTTTTTCTAAGTGTAACAACAAAATATTAAAGGAATTTCTTCAGATAAGTTGTGTTTTAGCAATATCTCTATGGTTGCATGAAAGAATGGATTCTAGAGAAAAACAAAGGCAAGAATGAAGATATGAGGCTCAATTAGTTTGTTACTAATATATCATGGTGGAAAAAATTGTCATCTCTCCTGTGAGTTTTCATCTATTTCTTTTCATTGATCACTGAGGAGGGCTTTCTTATCTCTCATTGCTATTCTTTGGAACTCTGCATTTAGCAATATCTCTATGGTTGCATGAAAGAATGGATTCTAGAGAAAAACAAAGGCAAGAATGAAGATATGAGGCTCAATTAGTTTGTTACTAATATATCATGGTGGAAAAAATTGTCATCTCTCCTGTGAGTTTTCATCTATTTCTTTTCATTGATCACTGAGGAGGGCTTTCTTATCTCTCATTGCTATTCTTTGGAACTCTGCATTCAAATGGGTATATCTTTCCTTTTCTCCTTTGCCTTTAGCTTCTCTTCTTTTGTCAGCTATTTGTAAGGCCTCCTCAGACAACCATTCTGCCTTTTTGCATTTCTTTTTCTTGGGGATGATTTTGATAACTGCCTCTTGTACAATGTCAAGAATTTCTGTCCATAATTATTCAGGCACCTCAATGGCAACCCACTCCAGTATTCTTGCCTGGAGAATCCCATGGACGAAGGAGCCTGGTAGGCTACAGTCCATGGGATCGCAAAGAGTCGGACACGACTGAGCGACTTAACTTAACTTAACTTATCAGATCTAATCCCTTGAATCTATTTATCACTTCCACTGTATAATCATAAGAAATTTGATTTAGGTCACACCTGAATGGTCTAGTGGTTTTCCCTACTTTCTTCAATTTAAGTATGAATTTGACAATAAGGAGTTCATGGCCAGTCAGCTCATGATCTTATTTTTGCTGATTGTATAGATATTCTCCATCTTTGGCTGCAAAGAATATAATCAATCTGATTTTGGTATTGACCATCTGGTGATGTCCATGTGTATAGTCCTCTCTTGTGTTGTGGGAAGACGGTGTTGCTATGACTAGTGCATTCTCTTGGCAAAACTCTATTAGCCTTTGCCCTGCTTCATTTTGTATTCCAACGGAAAATTTGCCTGTTACTCCAGGTATCTCTTGACTTCCTACTTTTGCATTCCAATCCCCTATAATTAAAAGTTCTAGAAGGTCTTGTAGGTCTTCATAGAACCATTCAGCTGTAGCTTCTTCAGCATTATTGGTCAGGGAATAGACTTGGATTACCATGATATTGAATGGTTTGCCTTGGAAATGAAGAGATCATTCTGTCCGTTTTGAGACTGCTCCAAGTACTGCATTTTGAATTCCTTTGTTGACTATGATGGCTACTCCATTTCTTCTAAGGGATTCTTGCCCACAGCAGTAGATACAATGGTCATCAGAGTTAAATTCGCCCATTCCAGTCCATTTTAGTTCACTGATTCATAAAATTTGAGATTTACTCTTGCCATATCCTGTTTGACCACAAATTGGAAGTGGTCATGGACCACTTGATTCATGAACCTAACATTCCATGTTCCTAGGCAATATTCTTTACAATATTGGGCTTTACTTCCATCACCAGTCACATCCACAACTGGGCATTGTTTTTGCTCTGGCTCTGTCTCTTCATTCTTTCTAGAGTTATTTCTCCACAGTTCTTCAGTAGCATATTAGGCACCTACCATCCTGGGGAGTTCATCTTTCAGTGTCCTATCTTTTTGCCTTTTCATGCTGTTCACAGTGTTCTTAAGCCTAGAATACTGAAGTGGTTGGCCATTCCCTTCTCCAGTGGACCACATTTTGTCATAAATCTCAACTATGACCTGTCTGTCTTGGGTGCCCCTACATGGCATGGCTCATAGTTTCAATGAATTAGACAAGGCCATGGTCCATGTGATCAGTTTGATTAGTTTTCTGTGATTGTGGTTTTCATTCTGTCTGCCCTCTGATGGATAAGGATAAGAGGTTTATGGGAGTTTCCTGATGGGAGAGACTGACTGTGGGGGAAACTGGGTCTTGCTCTTCTCTGTAGGGCCATGCTCAGTAAATCTTTAATCCAATTTTCTGTTGATGGGCAGGGCTGCGTTCCCTCCCTATTGTAATGAAGATAATGGGGACCTCCTTTATAAGGTCCTGTGCATGTACTGCCACTCTCAGTGCCCCTGACCCTCAGCAGGCCACCACCAACCCATGCTTCCACCAGAGACTTCTGGACACTCACAGGCAAGTCTGGGTCAGTCTTTTATGGGGTTGCTGTTCCTTTCTCCTGGGTCCTGGTACACAGAAATGTTTTGTTTGTGCCCTCCAAGAGTCTGTTTCCCAAGTCCTGTGTAAGTTCTGGTGGTTCTATGGTGGGGTTAATGGCAACCTCCTCCAAGAGGGTTATGCCATACCCAGGTCTGCTGCACTCAGAGCCCCTGCCCCTGCAGCAGGCCACTGCTGACCTGTACCTCTGCAAGAGGCACTCTAACACCCAAAGACAGTTTTGGCTCAGTCTGTAGGGTTTCCTGGTGCACACAAGGTTTTGCTTGTGTCCTCTGAGCATCTCTGGAGAGTATGGGGTTTGATTCTAAACATGATTTCACCCCTCCTACCATCTTGCTGAGGCTTTTCCTTTGCCCTTGGACATGGGGTACCTTTTTTTTGGATGAATCCGACATTCTCTTGTTAACAGTTGTTCAGCAGGAAGTTGTAATTTTGGAGTTCTTACAGGAGAAGATGAACACATGTCCTTCTACTCCACCATCTGCAGATGACACTACCCTTACAGCAGAAAGCAAAGAAGAAGTAAAGAGCCTCTTGATGAAAATGAAAGAGGAGAGTGAAAAAGTTGGCTTAAAACTCAACATTCAGAAAACTAAGATCATGGCATCTGATCCCATCACTTCATGGCAAATAGATGGGGAAACAATGGAAACAGTGAGAGACTTTATTTTCTTTTTTGGGGGGGTGCTCCGAAATGACTGTCAATGGTAAAAATTGATGCCATGAAATTAAAAGACACTTGCTCCTTGGAAGACAAGCTATGATCAACCTAGACAGCATATTAAAAAAGCAGAGACATTACTTTGCCAACAAAAGTCCGTCTAGTCAAAGCTATAGTTTTTCCAGTAGTCATGTATGGGTGTGAGAGTTGGACTATAAAGAAAGATGAGCACTGAAGAATTGATGTTTTTGAACTGTGGTGTTGGAGAAGACTCTTGAGAGTCCCTTGGATTGCAAGGAGATCAAACTAGTCAATCCTAATGGAAATCAGTCCTGAAAATTCTTTGGAAGGACTGATGCTAAAGCTGAAACTCCAATATTTTGGCCACATAATGTGAATAACTGACTCACTGAAAAAGACCCTGATGCTGGGAAAGATTGAAGGTGGCGTAAGAAGGGGATAACAGAAGATGAGATGTTTGGATGATCACCAACTCAATGGACATGAGCTTGAGTAAGTTTCAGGAGTTGGTGATGGACAGGGAAGACTGGCATGCTGCTGTCCATGGTGTTGCAAATTGGACATGGCTGAGCAACTGAATTGTACTGATCCTNTTGAAGGTGGCATAAGAAGGGGATAACAGAAGATGAGATGTTTGGATGATCACCAACTCAATGGACATGAGCTTGAGTAAGTTTCAGGAGTTGGTGATGGACAGGGAAGACTGGCATGCTGCTGTCCATGGTGTTGCAAATTGGACATGGCTGAGCAACTGAATTGTACTGATCCTGTGAATTACAGGGATTTAGATGTATATGCAATGATAAGAAAGAATTTGGTGATGAATTGGAAGAGAGAAAGGAATCTAAAAAGTCCATCAGCTTTCCTATTTGAACAAGAGCATGGAAAATCACACCATCCACTGAGATAGAATAAGTAGGGGAAGTGAGGTCCTTGTATTCATTCTTCTCTCTCCAATCCATCATCCTAAATGCTATCAAAGTGATCTTTCTAAAACAATTTTGATGATGAAAGCCTCTGCATAGACAATTCAGTGGATAATCATTACCCAGGTAACAATGCATAAACCCTACATTCAAGTATAATTTGTTTGCAGATTACCTTTTATCGTTCTTACTCTTTCCCTAAGCACAGTCTCTGGACCTGTGTGTGTGAGTGAGTGAGACAGTTATCCTATAATTAAATTTTCTAGCCCCTTCTCCAACTGGCAATATTCTTTTTTTTCATCTAGGTAAATTGATATCCCTTACATCCATGATTCCTAGTCTTCTTCATGCCAAACTGACTGCATCCCATCCTTTGGCCCCCATTGCAGTGATCATTATATATATATGTTGTTGCACCAACAAAATGTTCTTACATGTCTTCTTGCCAGTACACTGTGTATCCCCACATGGATGACATTAGATTTCTCTTGTACTATACCTTCCACCATAAAATAGGTGCTCAACCGCGCGTAGTGCGCCGGCCCGGCTCTCGCAGCCGACCGCGCGTAGTGCGCCGGCCCGGCTCTCGCAGCCGACCGCGTATCCTTGTATTTTTCCTGGTCTTAGAGGAAAAGTTTCAATTTTTCACCATTGAGTATGATGTTAGCTGTGGACTTATCACATACGCCCTTTATTATGTTGAGCTACATTTCCTCTATATCCACTTCACTTAAGGATTTTAATAGTAAATGGATGTTGGATTTTGTCAAGTGCTTTTTCTTAATCTATTGAAATGATCATGTGATTTTTATTCTTCATATTGGGAGAATATCCTTCTCCCAATAAGGATATAAAACCATATCCTTCAGATATCCTTCATATCTTCAATATGGTATATCACATTGATTTTGCAGATATTGAACCATCTTTATTTCTTGGAATATGTTCCATATGATCATTATATATTATGTATGGTTGATTTTGGTTTGATAATATTTTCTTTCTGTTTATCAAGTATGTAGTATGTAATCTCCTTTTTTTTTTTAATAATGTCTTTGTCTGGTTTTGATATCAGGGTGATACTGGCTTTTAGAATGAGTTTGGAAGTATTCCTTCCACTCCAATTTTTTGGAGCAGTTTAAGAAGGAAAGGTATTAACTTAACTTTGTGTAGCAGAATTCTCCTGTGAAGCTGTCTGGTCTTGGACTTTGGTTTGTTGGAATTTTTTTTCATTACTTGTAGTCAATTTGTTCAGATTTTCGATTTCTTTCTGATTCAGTCTTGGAAGATTGTATATTTTTAGGATTGTATGTATCCATCCATTTCTTCTAGGTTGTTCAATTTGTTGGCATATAATTGTTTATAGTAGTCTCTTGTGATTCTTTGTATTTCTGTGGTGTTGGTTGAAATGTCTCTCTTCTCATTTTTGATCTTACTGATTTGGGACCTCTCTTTTCTTGATGACTAAAGGTTTGTCAGCTTTGTTTATCTTTTCAAAGAGCCAGCTCTTTGTTTCATTGATCTTTTGTATTGTTTTCAGTCTCTGTTTCATTTGTTTATGCTCTGATCTTTATTATTCCTTTCCTTTTACCAACATTGGGGTTTTCTTGTTCTTTTTCTAGTTTCTTGAGGTATAAAATTTTAGGTTATTTATTTGAAAATATTCTTATTTTTTGAGGTAGGCGTATATCACTATGAGCTTTCCTTTTAGAACTGCTTTGCTGCATCTAAGAGATTTCACAAAATTGTGTTTCCATTTTCATTTAGCTCCAAGTATTTTTTGATTTAGGGCTTCCCCAGTGGCTCAGTGGTAAAGAATCAGCCTGCAATGCAGGAGCTGCAAGTTTGGTCCCTTGGTTGGGTAGATCCCCTGGAGGAGGGCATGGCAACCCACTCTAGTATTCTTGCCTGAAGAATCCCATGGACAAAGGAGCCTGGCAAGCTGCAGTCCATAGGGTCACAAAGAGTCAGACATGACTGAAGTGATTCAGCATCCATGCACACATTTTTTTTGGATTTATTCACTGATCCACTGCTTGTTCGGTGTATTGTTTAGCCTCCATGTGTTTGAGTATTTCCCAGTTTTTTCTTGTTGACTTCCAGTCTTATAGTGTTATGGTAGGAAAAGATGTTTGATATGATTTCAGTCTTCTTAAGGTTATTTAAAAGTTGTTTTATGGATAGCATGTGGTCTATCCCATGGAATGTTCCATGTGCACTTGAAAAAAATGTACATACCTCTGCTTTTGGATGGAAAGTTCTTTACATATCTATTAAAGTTCTTGGGTCTAAGGTGTTGTTTAAGGTTAATATTTCCTTGTTGGTTTTCTGTCCATTGATGTAAGTGAGCTATTAAAATCCTCACTAGTGTTGTTGCTGTCAATTTCTCCCTTTATATCTGTTAATGTTTGCTTTATGTATTTAGGTTCTCTTATGTTGGCTAAATATGTATTTTTCAGTGTTACATCCTCTTCTTGGATTGATCTCTGATCATTATGTCCTTTATCTCTTATTATAGTCTTTAAATTCTGTTTTGTCTGACATGAGAATTACTACTCCAGCTTTCTCTTTCTTTCCAATTGCATGGAGTAATTTTTCCATCTGTTTACTTTCAGTCTCTGTGTGTCTTTTAGATCTTGTAGGCTGCATATATATAGGTCTTGTTTTTTTGCATCATTCAGCCACTCTATATCTTTTGATTGGGGCATTAAGTCCATTTACATTTAAAGTAATTATTGACAGGTTTGTTCATTTGTCATTTTGTTACTTCTGGTTGTTTTTCTAGTTCTTCTCTTTTCCTTTCTTTAAGTCTCTTCCCTATAGTTTAAGATTTTCTTAAGTATTATATTTACATTTCTTTATCTTTTTTGGGAGTACTTATTATAGGTTTTTGTTTGTGGTTAACATGGGATTCACATCTATCTATCTATGGCTCTATATATTGGCCCTCTAGTACTTGTTTAAGTTGATAGTCACTTAGGTTCAAATACATTCTATTTTTTTTTTAATTTACAATATTGTATTGGTTTTGCCATACATCAACATGAATCCACCACAGGTGTACATGTGTTCCCCATCCTGAACCCTCCTCCCACCTCCCTCCTCGTACCATCCTTCTGGGTCATCCCAGTGCACCAGCCCCAAGCATCCTATATCATGCATCGAACCTGGAGTGGTGATTCATTTCATATATGTTATTATACATGTTTCAATGCCATTCTGCCGAATCATCCCAGCTTCTCCCTCTCCCACAGAGCCCAAAAGTATCCACCACAGGTATACATGTGTTCCCCATCCTGAACCCTCCTCCCACCTCCCTCCCCGTACCATCCCTCTGGGTCATCGCAGTGCACCAGCCCCGAGCATCCTGTATCATGCATCAAACCTGGACTGGCGATTCGTTTCTTATATGATATTATACATGTTTCAATGCCCTTCTCCCAAATCATCCCACCCTTTCCCTCTCCCACAGAGTCCAAAAGACTGTTCTATACATCTGTGTCTCTTTTGTTGTCTCGCATACAAGGTTATCGTTACCATGTTTCTAAATTCCATATATATGCGTTAGTATACTGTATTGGTGTTTTTCTTTCTGGCTTACTTATGAAATTTTGAGAGAGAAATATTTTTATACTATTTTGGTTAAGTTGAAAAAAGAAATTTAGGATTAAATAAATGAGAATGTTCCAACATGCACATAATGACTATCTTATTAAAATAGTGATCATTTGCTAATATCAGTTGACTTCTTCCTGTGCATACTTATTCTTTGACTCCATATTGCCCAAATGATTAATTTTTTTCACCCTTAAAATATGTGACTCCCTTTTCCTCTTCCTTTTCTATTGAAGAAACAGAATAATACAATAGTAATGGTGTCTCATTNTGATCATTTGCTAATATCAGTTGACTTCTTCCGGTGCATACTTATTCTTTGACTCCATATTGCCCAAATGATTAATTTTTTTCACCCTTAAAATATGTGACTCCCTTTTCCTCTTCTTTTTCTATTGAAGAAACAGAATAATACAATAGTAATGGTGTCTCATTCAGGGATAATTTGGAGGGATCTAGCTTGTTAAGCTGACTGAGGAAAATAGTAGAGACTGATCCTATTTATAAAGTGATTCTCTACTAGTGGCAGTTATGAATAATTCATAAAATAAAAAATACTGCCCATCAACAAATCCACTGTACTTTTTCAGAGTCAATTTTCTAAACATTTCCTGGAGCCTTCTCTTACTTAGGACAACAATGGTACCAGCACTAATCAGTATGCAATTATGGATGCTACATGTTAAGAAGGTCTTGAGCTGACTTCCAGGTTTCACTAGTGTCGGCTAAAAGAGCCTTCTTCATTCTAATAAAACTAAAGGGTCTTTTTCTTCCCCAGAAGCTGTCTAATTATGTAAAGAAAAGTGATTAACTGATTATGATGAATAAATTAATCTCTAAGGAGATGCAAAAATTCAGACATTTCTAATTAGTATAATTTTCATGGGACAACTATAAAAATTCTCTGTTCTTATTAGCAATGATTAACAGAACAATAACTAATTTTTGGCAGCTCCCTACAAAATTATCAGAAACACCCTGAGGACTCAGATGAAATAATTGCAAATTCATAGGAAAGTTGTTTAAAAACTAACTTACAAGCAACAGCCATAACAGAAAACTCCATTTCTGCTTAGAAGAATTCTCATTTTCTCTTGTTATGTGTTCCACCGTCATCCTCCTCCTTTTCCTCATCACAACACATGCCACTGAATATCTGCTATTCGCTTGCTTGATTCTATGCATTTATTAAGATGAATTAAATTTAATCCTAACGGCAGCCCAGTGAGATCAATGTTATTTTTGCCTCCAACTTAATGACCATGCAAGATGGAAACCTTATTTTGCTTGGTACTGATTAACATCCAATTTCACTAGAAATTTTAAAATTTTTATCATTGATATTTAAATTGTTTTAAAATGTTCATTTGAATATTAAGATAACCATGTTCAATTTATTTAACATAAGCTGAAGACTCTTGAGAGTCCCTTGGACTACAAGGAGATCCAACCCGTCTGCTCTAAAGGAGATCAGCCCTGGGTGTTCTTTGGAAGGAATGATGCTGAAGCTGAAACTCCAGTACTTTGATCACCTCACGTGAAGAGTTGACTCATTGGAAAAGACTCTGATGCTGGGAGGGATTGGGGGCAGGAGGAGAAGGGAACAACAGAGGATGAGATGGCTGGATGGCATCGCTGACTCAATGGACATGAGTTTGAGTGAATTCCGGGATTTGGTGATGGACAGGGAGGCCTGGTGATGCGATTCATGGGGTCACAAAGAGTTGGACACAACTGAGTGACTGAACTGAACTGAACTGAGCTAGGAAACCTGAAAATACATAAAAGAATCATAAGATAGGTCTGATAATATTCACTATGCCTTGTGTCTAGACACAACAAACTTTTCCCACAGGTTTGAAACAATAGTTCATTGATTTTTATTTTGATCAACAAATCAGACTGAAAAAAATGAGAACTAGAGCAATTAAATTAAAATATTAAAATGTTTTACGAGAATTAAAGCAGAAATATATAGGCATAATTAATTCACAATAGAATCGAAAATTCTATAAAGCAGAACATGTGATCAGGGAAACGGATTCTGAACTTTTGAACCAAATATGATTGAAGAAATCATGATGAGAAAAACAGGGAAATAACATAAGACACATAAAATATTTCAATTAGCAATCTGTCATATCACAGTATAAAATTTCTGTGTCAAAATGGCTACAATTTCACTTGGTCACACACTACAATTACTTGGTCACTTAGGGATGATTGGAACTCTTGTTTTGTTTCATCTATCCATCAAAAGTTAAAATGTTATTTTCTTAGTGAAAGTAATTTTTTTTTTCTCAATGAAAAGTTGTCTCTGATATTCATAATTTCTGTGTCAAAATGACTACAATTTCACTTGGTCACACACTACAATTACTTGGTCACTTAGGGATGATTGGAACTCTTGTTTTGTTTCATCTATCCATCAAAAGTTAAAATGTTATTTTCTTAGTGAAAGTAATTTTTTTTTCTCAATGAAAAGTTGCCTCTGATATTCATATAGATGTCTAAATCTTAAATGGCTGCCACAATTTATTTTCAAATATTGTGTACTATGCTGCTGCTAAGTCGCTGCAGTCTTGTCCGACTCTGTGCGACCCCATAGATGGCAGCCCACCAGGCTCCCCATCCCTGGGATTCTCCAGGCAAGAACACTGGGTTGCCATTTCCTTCTCCAATGCATGAAAGTGAAAAGTGAAAGTGAAGTTGCTCAGTCGTGTCTGACTCTTAGCGACCCCATGGTCTGTAGCCCACCAGGCTCCTCCATCCATGGGATTTTCCAGGCACAAGTACTGGAGTGGGGTGCCATTGTTTTCTCCAATTGTGTACTATAGATTTTCACAAAAATAAATTTACAATACAGGAATGTATACATGTATAACATCTATTTTTATCCACTCATCTGTTGAGGGACATTTGAGTTGTTTCCATACCTTGGCTATTGTGAGTAAAGTTGTAATAAAAATTGCATTGAAGTTCAGATATCTCATTAAAATCTAGCTTCATTCCCTTTGGGTATATATACAGAAGAGGGATTGCTGGATTAGTAAGTCTATTTTCAATTTTGATTAATTTTTATATTGTTTTTCCCAGTGGCTGAACAAGTTCATATTTCCACCAACAATGTAAAAAGATTGCTGGATTAGTAAATCTATTTTCATTTTTTTGATTAATTTTTATATTGTTTTCCCCAATGGCTGAACAAGTTCATATTTCCACCAACAATGTAAAAAGATTCCCTTTTCACAACTATGCCAGCACTTGTTGCCTGTGTTTTTTTATTTTTAATTTTTATCAGAGTATAGTTGACTTACAATGTTGTGTTAGTTTTGGGGGTACAGAAAATTAAATCAGTTATACATATACATACATGTATTCATTTTGTAGATTCTTTCCCCATATAGGCCATTACAGAGTGTTGAGTAGAGTTCCTTGTGCCATTGCAATAAGAAAGGAGGATATATTGTTGTATCTATATTGCAACAATATAAATTGACCTCAAACACATTATGATTAGAGAGAAAAGTCAGACAGAGAAAGACAAATACTGTGTGTTATCACTTGTTTGTGGAATCCAAAAAAGTCAATTGTGTGAAAAACAGAGAGTAAAATGGTTACCAAGGGATTGGTGTCAGAGTGGGAGACGGTGACAATTTTTAAGGTTACAAACCTGCAACAAGTAGAGATCTAATGCACACACAGATTAAATGCATAGTATAATGAATGCAGACAAAGAAGGCATTTTTTGAAAAAGAAAAAGAGGTGATATTGTAACATATTATGTGTCATACATACAAGCAATAAATATATATTTATTTATATGAATAGAAAAAAAGATGTGAATAAATAAATAAAATTGTCAGAGTATTTAAAATTTGCCATGACTGCATATGAACATTAAATGTGTAAAAATATAAAGCATCAGAAATATATAGTGATATATGAAAACAGCAATCATTTAGTGAGGAGAAAAAGGAAAATTATCTTCTACGAATGTGACCTTTGTCACAGATTATTAAATACTTAAAGAGTAAGTAGCAGAAAACCCAAAGCAAATGTATTGTGTCATATCTATTGGAGATCAGTTAGGAAGAATCATGAGGCATATCTAAAAATATAAGATGGTAGGGGAAAGAAGCGAATTTATGACACGTGCATACAACAACAAGCATAATAAATTTCAAACCCCTCCAGAGGTTTTTATTATCACTCAGAATAATGCCTGGAGCCTTAAAATAATATATCCTCTCATAATTTTGCCCCCATTCTTCCCCTTATTGTCTAAGCTCCCACTCTGCTGGTATCCCTTTTCTTCCTGTAATACTCCAGCCACATTCACATCTCAGGTTCTTCTTACCTCCACTTGCCTATATCTGGATCATTGGTTTCCAAAATAGCTTCAGTTCAGTTCAGTTCATTTCAGTCACTCAGTCGTGTCCGACTTTTTGTGACCCCATGAACTGCAGCATGCCAGGCCTCCCTGTCCATCACCAACACCCGGAGTTCATTCAGACTCACGTCCATCGAGTCAGTGATGCCATTCAGCCATCTCATCCTCTATCGTCCACTTCTCCTCCTGCCCCCAATCCCTCCCAGCATCAGAGTCTTTTCCAATGAGTCAACTCTTTGCATGAGGAGGCCAAAGTACTGGAGTTTCAGCTTTAGCATCATTCCTTCCAAAGAACATCCAGGACTGATCACCTTTAGAATGGATGGGTTGGATCTCCTTGCAGTCCAAGGGACTCTCAAGAGTCTTCTCCAACACCACAGTTCAAAAGCACCATTCTTCGCCGCTCAGTCTTCTTCACAGTCCAACTCTCACATCCATACATGACCACAGGAAAAACCATAGCCTTGACTAGACGGACCTTTGTTGGCAAAGTAATGTCTCTGCTTTTCAATATGCTATCTAGGTTGGTCATAACTTTCCTTCCAAGGAGTAAGCATCTTTTAATTTCATGGCTGCAATCACCATCTGCAGTGATTTTGGAGCCCCCAAAAATAAAGGCTGACGCTGTTTCCACTGTTTCTCCATCTATTTGCCGTGAAGTATTGGGACCACATGCCATAATCTTAGTTTTCTGAATGCTGAGCGTTAAGCCAACTTTTTCACTCTCCTCTTTCACTTTCATCCACAGGCTTTTTAGTTCCTCTTCACTTTCTGCCATAAAGGGCTTAGGTTCACTAATTTCCCTTTGCTAGATTTTGGTCTAAGATCAACTTTTCAATTGGACCTGCAGGGACAACTGAAAAGGTGATCTCCAGAGAAATAAAGGTAGCAAAAATTACATGAAAAGATGATCATTAATCATCAGGGAAATGAAAATCAAAACAATAGTGAGATAGAGCCTCATAGTTCTGAGAATGACTATTATTTAAAAAAAGAAGAAGAAAACAGAAATAACAAGTAGCAGGGAGGATGTGAAGAAAAAAAAAAAAAAAAAAAACACTTGTGCACTGTTGGTGAGAATGCAACTTGGTACAGCCACTATGGAAAACATTATGAGGTTTGCTCATAAAATTAAAAATAAAAACACCGTATGATCCAGGATTCTACTTTTGGGTATTTCTCGAAAAAAACAAACACTACTATCTTTAAAAAATATATACACCCTTATATTTATTGAAGCATAATTTATAATAGCCAAGATATGGAAACAACCTAAGTGTCCATTGATAAAGAATACATGGTACAAAAATATGTATATGCATGCACGCGTGCTCAGTCACTTCAGTTATGTCCCACTCTTTGCGACGCTATAGACTGCAGCCTGCCAGGTTCCTCTGTCCATAGGATTCTTCAGGAAAGAATACTAGAGTGGGTTGCCATGCCATCCTCCAGGGGATCTTCCTGACCCAGGGATCAAACCTGGGTCTCCTGCATTTCAGGCAAATTCTTTACAACTGAGCCACCAGGGAAGCCCATATATATATATATATATATATATATAATTAAGCCATATAAAAGAATGAAGTCTTATCATTTGTGACAACATAGATGAACCCTTAAGGGCATTATGCCCTCAAGGCAAAATGAGTGAAATAAGTCAGACAGAGAAAGACGAATACTATATGATCTCTCTTTTACATGAAGTCTAGAAAAACTTTAAGAAAAAAAATAAAAGAAGCTGTGAGCTGGATTTAGTCAAAGGGTTATAGTTTGCTGACCTCAGGTTTAGACAACTGTACAGTAATAAGCTTAACATTCATGTTTTCCAAGTGGTCTGTGCTAGGACTTGTTCCATGAATTTTGCATTTCAGCATGCAAAAGACCCTCTTATTTAGGAACAAGCATCATATTCTCTGCCCATTTTTGCAAGTGAGAAAACTGAGAGCTAGAGCAATTAAGTATCTTCCCACAGGTCCTATAAAAAAAGGAAGAATCAGTTTTCAGAATTGGTCAGCCTGATTCCAGGGCCCATTTTCCAACTGAAATTCTGCAGAACTTCATACTGCATATGCCATTAAATATTTCTTAAAATGGAAGACAGATAAGATGTAGTTTTAATAAGCTGCCTTCAACTCCCTCAAATAGAAACTTTAAAATACAATTAATTTGTACATTTATTTAATTTTTTTAAGTCTATACTCTTCCCTCCTCCCAAATTTGCTAAAAAACTTTGCAGGGTTAACTGTGTGTTCTGCAGCAGATGTTGCAATATATAAACACATAACATTTGATTTTCCTGTGGGCTATTTTATTTCACTTTTTTTCTAATCAAATGACGTTTTCAGGGAAATGCGTAATACAACTATTAAACTTTTTCCTTCTGCTTGAGCAAGAAAAAATTCATCATTTAAAATGAGGGCAAATAGAGCATTTCAGTCAAGTACAGAATTCTCTTAGGAATATTTTCACTTAAAAGACAGAAGCTTTCAAACTGAGGTAGTGAAGATCATGTCACATTCAGAAATAACACCTGCCTGAAGAGGCAGTTTACTCAGCAAATACAGTTCTGTGTGGTGCCACTGCGTAGTTTCCTTTGCCAATAATGACTTGAGGAAATCAAAAGGAAACAGCTGAATTTCACTTGTGAAGAGGGCTCATGGAAATGGACTTTTGGATGGATGGTAAATTCTGAAAGCCTTAGGACATTATCTTTTAAATGATGTCCATGCTTCACTTCTTGAACTACGATTTGTAGATGACTGAATTAATTAAAAAGCTGCAGTCTAGCTGGCTTCTCTAACATCAGAATTCGTAATGGAGAAGGCCATAATTTATGTAACCAAAAACATATAAAATTTTTGTCAAATTAGAATTTACTTTAGTTCTAGACATCTGCTGTATAACAATATGTGTATGTTCACAACACTGTAGTGTGCACTTAAAAATATGTTAAGGTATCGATTTCATTTTATGTATTCTTTAACACAATTTTAAAGAAAGAATTCACTGAATTGAAAAAAAAAAAAAAAAGATGATGGCCGTACTTACAATCCTTGCAAGTTGCTATTTTGGAGGGAATGATGACAATCACTTTACTTATGAGACATTTTGGTTGCTGGATAAAACCATCATCTTAGTCCGTCCAAAGGGTCATTGCATCAGAGAAGTAAATCAAATATTCAATTTATAATCTTGATCAAAAAAAGAAAAAAGAAAGAGAGAGTATGTCTTCCTAACATTACAAACCCATCTCCCTACACTGTTTAAAAAGTACCCAGAGTTATACATGAATGCTCATTTCTCCTCACATTTTATCATCCTTAAAGCAGATACTGCTGTTTAAGATGACACAAAACTATGAATGAATATGTAACACAATTAAAAATAAAACACTTGATTATCTTAGTGTTTAGAGTGTATGTTGAGCTCATAAGTCTTAATGTGTGAATGTGGCCTTGTAGCTGTATCAGTGTCTTGCATTAAAAAAAGAAAAAGACCAAAGTATATATATATCATTTGCAGTCATACATCACAAAGTGATATATTCAGAAAAGAAAACTGTGTTTTGTATATTTAAATAAAATTTAAAAAACTTGATGGAATTGGTCTTTATTCAAACCTGAGGTTATTTCCTCGGAGAGCTTCTGAGTTTGGGCTGCAAGATTATCAAATGAACTCATTCTGATCAGAATTGTAATGGCACTAAATGACTGCAATGTGATGACTGCTTAAAATATACCTTTTTGTGTAATAGCACTAATTATCAGCCACCCTTTACAATGAGCAGATAATCACTATTAATTTCTTTGGCATTCACTGTGGTTACATTAATCATGATGAGCTCATTTGACTCTAATGTGAATATAATATGTGATGCCATAGGAATTCCACCATAATTTAGCAGCAAATAAAGTCCACTGATTGTGAATCACCATGAGCTTCCCTCATTGAAGACAAAGGCCTTCATAGCTATCTCCCAGATGTGAATTGCTATCCATTCTTTCTTGAAAATGTGAAGTGTCTACTGATACATTTAAAAAAGAAAGAAAGAAACAAAAACAAGAAAACCTCTGAAGGAAAGCTTACATCAGGCTAAAACATTAAGTTTTCAAGAAAATGATCATTAATATTAATATTTTGCATATGCTAGATGATGTTGAGGACAAAGGAGGAGAAGTATCCCAACAGTTTCAATCATTTTTGCCAGGAAGATGGTTAAAAGTGAGAAGTCTTGACACCAATTTCCCAATCAAGTTGCTAGCTCTGTGGTTTTGGCAATTGACAATCTCTGTAAGCATTAAATTTCTTACCTCTAAAATGAAGATGAATTCAGTGCCCATTTTATGAGTTTTGAGAGAATTACACATGTTAAGCACAAATCTCAAAACTTAATAAATGTTCACTATTGGTATTATTGCCAAGATTCCCTGGTGGCTCAGACGGTAAAGCGTCTGCCTGCAATATGGGAGACCCCGGTTCAATCCCTGGGTCTGGAAGATCCCCTGTAGAAGGAAATGGCAACCCACTCCATTACTCTTGCCTAGAAAATTCCATGGATGGAGGAGCCTGGTGGGCTACAGTCCGCAAAGAGTCAGACACGACTGAGCAACTTCACTTCACTTATTGGTATTATTGATATCAATAAGTAATAAACTTAAAATAGGAGATGTATGAAACCATTATTATTTAGAATATGTGATAATTCCATTTTTAAAAATAGTACTGTTAAATAAGTCAGGTTTAGTCAACCACAACTTTTATTTTCATTTTATTTTTAACATAAATGGTTATACTTGGTTCTGCAGCAGGTCAAACTAGGCTATTAGTCACAAGCAGCATTTCTCCTCTTCTCCATTACAGCGTTTCCTATGTATGTCAATCTGCTGCTCACTTCAATGAGCTAGTCTAAGATTTTTTTTTTCCCTCTTCTCAACCATCTTACCTTGTTTCAATGTCTTCAAGTTAATCAAAGAAATGCTTCTTCCTCAAAGTTCCATGTTTAAAACATCTTGTTATGTCAAGCCAAGTAATGTCATTTTTAACAGAAGAAGAGCATTGTTTGTCCAAGGAATGCAAAATATCCCTTTGCAAACTGACAGGTTCTCCTAAACTGTCTGAATTTAAATTGGCTTGTTTGGCACATACCTTCCTTCCGACTAAGACTTCTTCCTGAGCTGCGTGCTGCTTCTGACAACACTTCCTTGCATATGCATGTGATTAAATAACTGCGACTAGGCTTTAGTTACGTTTCCTTTACTTGAATATATATGTTTTCATTATTGTTATACTGTGCTCAGTCATGTCTGACCCTTTGCAACCCCATGGACTGTAGCCCACTAGGCTCCTCAGTCCATGGAATTTTCCAGGCAAGAACACTGCAGTGGGTTGCCATTTCCTACTCTACGGGATGTTCTGGACTCAGGGATAAAACCCACATCCTTGTGTCCCTGCAATGGTAGGTGGATTCTTTACCACTGCAACACCTGGGAAGACCATAATATTTCAGATTATACAGTTTCTTTTTTTCCTAGGACCTATCTGAAATCTTACATTCTATGGAGAAAGTAACACTTGGACTCATCCTTCATCGGTTTTCTTCTTTGTTAGATAAAATTATTGCTGTATCACATGACATTATGGTCATTTATCCTCTAACATTTACTGGTATCTTTGTAACTTTGGAGAAAATTTACTTAAAGTTGAGTATGACTTGTTTTTCAGTTAATTGAGGGTATTTTTTTCCCCTCTATTTTTGCACACATGATAATTTATTCCATCACTTTAGCCTTCAATGAAGTCACTCAAAATTACTGTAAAAACAAAATAAATCATATTTTGGAATGAAAAATACCATATACAATGAGTGCTAATGAAAATGCATCTTAGAAATAGGAAATCAGATTAGAGGTGATATATTATTATCAGCCACAAGGGATTCTTCAGGCAGCCAGGAAAAACACACACATAGAGCTCTTCTGGTTTTGTCATCATACTATATTTCCGTTTACTAATGAATTCAGAAATAATTGTCACCTTAGGGCTCTAAAACTAGAAAAATCATATGAAAATGCATCTTAGAAATAGGAAATCAGATTAGAGGTGATATATTATTATCAGCCACAAGGGATTCTTCAGGCAGCCAGGAAAAACACACACATAGAGCTCTTCTCGTTTTGTCATCATACTATATTTCCGTTTACTAATGAATTCAGAAATAATTGTCACCTTAGGGCTCTAAAACTAGAAAAATCAGGAGGGTAACGTATTAGAGGGTAACCTGCAGTCTGCATCCTTGTTTCTGAAAAGAAAGCCTAGAGTTATAGAAGACTTCATGAGTTCTTTGGACTTTTATAGTGCAATTCAAAAAAAAAGTAAACCTAGGTTTCTAAGAGCACTAGTTTAGTTTTAACCTCTAGTACATGAACCATATCTCTGTTCAATTATCAAAATCTGGTCACCTACTTAGCTATGTAAGCACATAAATCTTCTTACATAACTGGGCATCTAATATAACCACACCAGTTCTATTTGCTCAGAATAGGGAGCTCTTTATGTCTTAGGGTGATGACTCAACCACTAAGTAGAAACAAAGAGGTAAGTTACAAATGTGGAGTCACATTGACTAACATTGCTGATAAGTTGATGGGCTAAATAAAACTCATTTAAAAGAGTTGGGGGCAGGTATTTGTGGGATGAAACTCAGAGAATTGTGCCTTCAGAGCTTTAAAGTGATTTTTCTCGGTATGAAATTACTGAAGTGGTAATTGATTTCATGCAATTTAGCAGTTATTTCAAGATTGTGGGAAACTTAGCAAACATAAGTGATTGTTATGAAAAAAAGACACCATGCCAGGGTATCTTTTTTCTGTCCCAAGTCTCTAACATAATTTTACAATATTTAATAATAGACAAAATTTGTCATTTTGAACATCGTCAGCCATACTCTTTTGTCTGTAATACAAGCTAACTAGAATATAACCTTCAGACTACAGTGGCAAGGATATCCATTCTGTTTTTGTTTCTTGTTATATCCTGAGAAATTGGACAGTGCTTTTAACATATCAAGTGATCAATAAATCTATGCTGATTGAATAAAAGTTTGTCTCTGAGAGATTATATGGTAGATATCTTTTCTTAACCTGAAACTAGCTTAAATATTTATTTCTTATAAAAACTTATCTGGTTCTTCTAACTACAGAATGTAAAAAGTAAATTTCCATTTCTTTTCTCTGCTTCTATAGAGACTGGGAAAAGTTACTCTGTACTGTGTGTTACTTAAACTATAATGAACTCAATAAAGCAGAGTCTGGTTTGCTATTGCTGGTATTAGTCTGGAAATAAGCAGTAATTTTTCTTATGATAAATGTTTCCATTTAGGTGGGATTATTCCATAGGTTAAGGTGAATTATTTTCTTGGCAATTAAGAGTTTTCCCACTATTCTAATTTGTTCATATTTGTATTCAGATTAATATAGTATAAAACATTCAAAAACTAAGATCATGGCATCTGGTCCTATCACTTCATGGTAAGTAGATGGGGAAACAATGGAAACAGTGACAGACTTTATTTTTGGGGTTCCAAAATCACTGCAGAAAGTGACTGCAGCCATGAAATGAAAAGGAGCTTGCTCCTTGGAAAAAAGCTATGACCATCCTAGATAGCATATTAAAAAGCATAGACGTTACTTTGCCACAAAGTTCCACCTAGTCAAAGTTAACGGTTTTTTCAGTAGTCATGTATGGATGTGACAGTTTGGAACATAAAGAAAGCTGAATGCCAAAGAACTGATGCCTTTGAACTGTGGTGTTCCAGAAGACTCTTGAGAGTCCCTTGGACTGCAAGAGATAAAATCAGTCAAACCTAAAGGAAATCAGTTCTGAATATTCATTGGAAGGACTGATGCTGAACACCTGATGCAAAGAACTGCCTCATTGGAAAACGACCCTGATCCTGGAAAGATTGAAGGTAGGACGAGTAGGGAACAAGAGAGGATGAGATGGTTGGATGGCATCACCAACTCAATGGACATGAGTTTGAGCAAGCTCCGGGAGTCGGTGATAGACAGGGAAGCCTGGCGTGCTGCAGTACATGGGATCTCAAAGGGTCGGATACAACTGAGTGACTGAACAATATCGATACAAAATAAATATTCAAGCTAAGTAAACTTCTTATTTTCACTTTAACTTCTGAATATACCAAATTTAAAGAATGTAGATGTTTGTATCTCTACCAGTATATTGAATTGTTTTTTCACAAATGTCTTCAAGGCTTTGCAATTTCATCAAAAAAAATTGCTAAGAAAAAGTCAAACTTCTAAATTCTATGCATATAAATGATTTTGTGAAAACAGAATGGTTGCATGAAACGCATTTGCTAAATAGAAAAAGATAGTCTTTTCTTTCCTGCCTTTTTGTGTGCTTGTTAATGGCTGACATTAGAAATTACTATTAGAAATTAGATACGCTACTACAAACATAACATTTCTAAGATAAATACCCCTCATTATTCAGTACATCCTGTCTTAATACACCTTTATTGTTTGCCATATGTAAAGTTTAGATCACTTAGTTTTCAACTGCAAAATTTAGAGAACTCTTTTCTCAAATAAAGGAAAAATATTTGACATTAGATATTGTAAAAGTGGACTTTGATTGTCTACACCTTCTTCATCATAGAATTTAATTCTGTATATTGGTAGTCACAAGTTTATGTAGCACCATGTTTAGGTCTTCCACAAAACTATTGTTGTTTGAAGCATCATGCGTGTGATTTGCTTGAGGAGCAATATTTTTTTTAAATGTTGATGCACTTCTAGTCAAAGAAAATGTCAAATACTTTCAAAACTGTGAGAGGCAGGTTCATGTTCAACAAAAACTTTCAGGATTTCAATTTTCAAGTAAAGCAACAAAACTGAGATTTGTTTCTTTTTTTCAACCTTCTCTCATTACCTACTCAGCACCTGTGATATTTTGACATATCTTTTCTGTGATCACAAGCATTTATATATTGTTTCTGAATTAATCTTTTTTATACTCAATAAAGGAAATATAATCACTTAATTCAATTCATTAAAAAATAATACCTTGTTTCAATTTCATTTCAATTCTTGAAATAAAACAATATAATCTTATACCTTTTTAAATTTTAAATCATATTCAAAGACTTTTTGTAATTCAAATTATAATATAATCATAGGTCAAATAAAGTTAATAGATATTATTTTCCAAATTTAGTAAACACTTTTTCTGTGTTAATGGCTATATTTTAGGTGTGCTATGTATACTAATTTTATATATTGAGTAGGTTTTTAAAGAAAGTCTATCTGACTTACAGTTTCAACCTCATACAGAGTCAATGTCTTGGCATATGTACTGTCCTTTAATCATACCTTTTTTGAAGTAAGCACTTTTATTGTATTTTCCTTAAAAAATAATTTGTTATTATACGTTACATTGTGCACAACTCAAATAAATAAAATATCTCATTTTAAAACAGCGATTGCACCACTTCATTTAGGTTTTGCTCCTTGTTTAGTTTGCTCCTTGTTTGCTCCTTGCAAATAAACTTACTAGATCACTCTTCTGTAATATTACTAAATTGATTATAACAGGTTTAATGTATGTCATTTGACTACCATGTTCTAAGAAATTTTATTTAAAGCCATGATTAACATTTCTGACTTTAAGAGCTTTTTCAGTCAAAATTACTTATAAATAAATATTTTATATTAAAATCACACTTTTTCAAAATTGCATGAGAGTCCCTTGGACTGCAAGGAGATCCAACCAGTCCATTCTGAAGGAGATCGGCCCTGGGATTTCTTCGGAAGGAATGATGCTACAGCTGAAACTCCAGTGCTTTGGCCACCTCATGCGAAGAGTTGATTCATTGGAAAAGACTCTGATGCTGGGAGGGAAAGGGGGCAGGAGAAGAAGGGGACGACAGAGGATGAGATGGCTGGATGGCATCACTGACTTGATGAACGCGAGTCTGAGTGAACTCCGGGAGTTGGTGATGGACAGGGAGGCTTGGCGTGCTGCGATTCATGGGGTTGCAGAGTCGGACACGACTGAGCGACTGAACTGAACTGAACTGATATGCATTTATCGGAGAAGGCAATGGCACCCCACTCCAATACTCGTGCCTGGAAAATCCCATGGACGGAGGAGTCTGGTCTGCTGCAGTCTATGGGGTCGCGAAGAATCAGACACGACTGCGCGACTTCCCTTTCACGTTTCACTTTCACGCATTGGAGAAGGAAATGGCAACCCACTCCAGTGTTCTTGCCTGGAGAATCCCAGGGACGGGGGAGCCTGGTGGGCTGCCTTCTATGGGGTCACACAGAGTCGGACACGACTGAAGTGACTTAGCAGTAGCAGCAGTATATGTATTTATTCAAAGTTCTTAAGCTCTGATGATTGTCCTAGCTAAAAATAATGTACTCTTTATGATGCTCATTTCAGAGCTGATGGATGCCAGGATTTGTGTATGAAAAGGTAAAAGAATATATAATGTGAAGTAAAAGAACAGAGTTCCCTGCTGAGATGAAGTGTCTTTAACACCAGGACTAGCTTGTCTTGTCTGTGCTTGGAACAATAGATACTTCCAATTCAGCCTGACATTCCTATGACAGTCTTTATCTTCTATTGTCAGTTAAAATATAGGGAAGAACTTTCCTTGAAATTTCCCCAAAGTACCATATATACTGCAATTCCCAGTTGTGCACTTGTTTGCAAGGCAGAACTAGAATCAGCTAGAATACTAAACTATTTGGTTATACAACAGTGACCAGGGAATTTCACAAACTTGAACTCACCTCTAAACTGTTATGTGACATTTGGACAGTGATGATTTCCCATGTCTAAGTAAAGAAACACTCTAAGTAGCTAAGGTTTCCTTTAATATTATTATTATCTAGTGTTTAAGAAACAATTTAAAACATTGTAACCACAATGAGTTCACTGAATACATTTTGAGCATCAGCACAGCTGGTAAAATTTTCAAGCTCTGAACATAAATGATACATAAAGGAAGTAAAACATAAAATATACATAAATAAAAACATAAGACACATCATAAGCTTTATTTTCTTTTTGCCAATATGTTAAGAAATCTGATTTCAACATTATAGTAAGATGTTTGTATCATTCAAACATATTTTATTTGAAAAAAAACTAATTTCATAAAATCAGCAGTAAATAATATTGTTTGCTTGTAATTATTAGTTTGTACTGAAAGCAAATAAAATATTTGCATAATTAAGGAAATACATTTTGCAATGATTCCTGTGTACAGTACAAGCTAAAACAATAACAAGTTTAGTGAGAGGTGAACTTCATAGACTGAAGTTCTATTATAAATATGTATTATAATCTGTAAGTAATATTTCTAACTTATTATAAATTAAAATGAATTGTTTAGAAAATCATTTGAGTTTTGTCAGGAATAGTTAAAATAGTTCATGATAATGCAAGCAGAGTGGTTGGATTCTTCATCTTCATTACTATTTTTAACTCAAATTAAAATGAATATATGGGAATGTATTGGATTAACAGAACTGAAAAATAACCACTTAGGTCATCTGTTCAGTCGCTCAGTCGTGTCCGACTCTTTGAGACCCCATGGACTGCCACACCAGGCTTCCCTGTCCATCACCAACTCCTGGAGCCTACTCAAATTCATAACCCAATGTTCATCACAGCACTGTTTATAATAGCCAGGACACGGAAACAACCTAGATGTCCATCAGCAGATGGATGGATAAGAAAGCTGTGGTACATATACACAATGGAGTATTACTCAGCCATCAAAAAGAATAAATTATAATTTATTATAATTTATAATATAATATAATTATAAATTATAATAAATTATAATACATTTGAATCAGTTCTAATGAGGTAGATGAAACTGGGAGCTGATTATACAGAGTGAAGTAAGTCAGAAAGAAAAACACCAATACAGTATTCTAACCCATATATGTGGAGTTTAGAAAGATGGTAACAATAACCCTGTATGCGAGACAGCAAAAGAGACACAGATGTACAGAACAGACTTTTTGACTCTGTGGGAGAGGGAGAGGGCAGGATGAATTGGGAGAATGGCATTGAAACATGTATAATATCATGTGGGAAATGAATCGCCAGTCTAGGTTCGATGCAAGATACAGGATGCTTGGGGCTGGTGTACTGGGATGACCCAGAGAGATGGTATGGGGAGGGAGGTGGGAGGAGGGGGTTCAGAAGTGGGAACTTATGTACACCCGTGGCGGATTCATGTTGATGTATGGAAAAACCAATACAGTATTGTAAAGTAAAAAAAAAAAAAGAAAAGAAAAAAACAAAAACAAACAAACAAACAAAATCCATAACCACCATGTCAGTGATGTTATCCAACCATCTCATCCAACTTAGGTCATATGTTATCTTTATTTAAAAAAAAATATTAGACTAATTAGCAATGTACTTATCCTAATGTTATTGCATTCTGTGTCAATAAAACTCTTAATATTCAAACTGTGTAGATTTATTTTGATCTTAATTATATTCCTACATTTACTTATACTACTTAAAAATTAGATCATGGATATCATTGGGTTCTAAACTAAATCTTTTGTTAATTTATCTCTCTGTTTCTGACACAAATAACATCAATTCTACCTGCTATATGCCCTCCACTCTTTTGATGTTGTTTCTTTATCTGAAATACTTGATTACCTCCTTGCCACTTACACAATGGTTTCTTAAAGATACGGCCACATTTTTCTCACCCATCCATGCATTTTTTGAATATCCACTAAATGACCGATGCTTGTCATCCACTAAATGACAGTGAACAAGACTTCCTTTCAATAGCAACTACTCAAAGGTTCAGAACTTTCTCTGCAATATGTAATGTAGAAAAGACTTCTCTATCCTATAGAAATGCCATAGTCTGTGAATTTTTTTTTCACTGAGTTTATCCAGCCATTTATAACAGCAAATATCTTTTTATAGCATATCCTGACTGATGACAAGATCACAAACACTGCTTTCATAACACTATGAAAGGACACTTATTTGAGCCTCAGTAAATATCTGTGGAAGATTCTCTCTATCCAGATTTCTTTTCCCCTAGGTATCTATTTTGCCTCATTTTTCACTTTATTTAGGTTTCTGCCAAAGCATCACCTAATCAGAAGAGGCTTTCAACACCAGACTATCTAAAATGGCACTTCCCAAGGAGATCCAACCAGTCCATCCTAAAGGAGATCAGTCCTGGGTGTTCATTGGAAGGACTGATGTTGAAGCTGAAGCCCCAGTACTTTGGCCACCTGAGGCAAAGAGCTGACTAATTTGAAAAGACCCTGAATCCACCATGGGTGTACATGTGCAATACACTAAAGTAAAATAAATACATAAATTAATTTTAAAAAAAGGATAAAAAAAAAAAAAAGAAAAGACCCTGATGCTGGGAAAGCTTGACGGCAGGGGCAGAACGGAACAACAGAGGTTGAAATGGTTGGATGGTATCACCGACTCGATGGACATGAGTTTAGGTAAACTCTAGGAGTTGGTGATAGACAGGGTGGCCTGGTGTGCTGGGGTCCATGGAGTCGCAAAGCGTAGGACATAACTGAGCGACTGAACTGAACTGAACTTCATTATCCTATATCTTTTGTTTTATTTTACTTCACTGTACATATCACCTACCTGACATGAATGTTTGCTAAGCTTTTTCCTACCCCAACTATAAATAAAAGCAAAGATCTTAATTGTACACTTGTGCTACAATTATTATGTGTCATAGTGGCTGGCACATGGTAGATGCTCAACAAACATTTGTTGAATTAATAAAAGATAGCTTATTGTTTCTGAAGGTATTATTTTATCGTATATTTGTTCAGAGTAAAACAGGAAAAAAGTCAATGCCATTCTAATTTATAGAATATAATGTTTATCTTAGATAAATAAAATATTTAAAATGTTTCAAAATTTGAAACTAGATTTTCAGATGTAAGTTAATTTGATATATGTTGATTAGATCTTGAAAATATGAACTCCCTAGCTCTAACTTGAACACTGACAACTTTCTACAATTTTCTGTCCTGAGGATAGTGTATATATATTTTTAAATGCCAAGAGCAAATTTAACAATAACTCTTGGGATGCAGAAAGTCTTATCTCTGTTCACCTGCTATATTCCCAGTGTCCTTAGAAAAAAATAATATAGCGTATATTCACACTTCATGATAATTCTTTTGAAAATTTTCTTATTGCATCATTATTGCTGTAGTAACTCTCTTTGTTCTCTCAAACATAGATAGGTCGATGGTAGGCATTATACATTTGCAGAAATTTCATATAATGCATTTAAACAAGTGATGCAGATTGAGCAGATGGCATATTTTACAGTTTCACTTAAGCTGTGAAATACTGGTTCTAGAATTTGAATACAAATTTGTTGATGCTAAATTAATAAGTTTATATTTTTTCTAATATGCCATCATATTTCATTCATATTTAAAGTATGGTAGTATTAGAATATCCACAGTATGATCTTCTTAAATTTAGGTAGTTCTAATAATGAAAATACAGCTGATTAGATATAGTTAAATGAGTTGATTTTAAGTGAATCAAAAGAAAGAAAATTCATCAAACAAAATTTTGACAATTTAGCTAATTGGTAAAGATTATCCAAATCATCTGTCTACTGACTGTTTTTCCTTCTATTAAACTTCTATTTCTCTTTCTGACTCTGAAGATCTTAATCCATTTTTTATTCTGTCCTCTCAGTATTCATTTTGTTGCCTACTTCCATCAGTTCAGTTCAGTTCAGTCGCTGAGTCGTGTCCAACTATTTGCAACCCCATGAATCGCAGCACGCCAGGCCTCCACATGAAGTGATGGGACCAGATGCCATGATCTTCGTTTTCTGAATGTTGAGCTTTAAGCCAACTTTTTCACTCTCCTCTTTCACGTTCATGAAGAGGCTTTTTAGCTCCTCTTCACTTTCTGCCATAAGGGTGGTGTTATCTGCATATCTGAGGTTATTGAGATTTCTCCCAGTAATCTTGATTCCAGCTTGTGTTTCTTCCAGTCCAGCGTTTCTCATGATGTACTCTGCATATAAGTTAAATAAGCAGGGTAACAATATACAGCCTTGACGTACTCCTTTTCCTACTTCCATAAACCTATGGAAACAATTTTTCTCATTTGTATTTAACTAGCAGCTGAACATGACTTTATATTATGGTCTCTCTGCCTTCATTTTGGAGATCTTACTCAATACTAAAATGATAATATGCTTTTTGTTTGTTTGGTTATTGTTGTTGTTGTTTAGGGAAATATCTTCTACTAGTAAAAAGATCTCCATTTTCTTAATTTCCCTGTTTGTAGGTAAATAATACCTTACTTCCTCATGATGATTCTAGATTCACCACATTGTTTTTTTTTTTTTCTTGCTCCGCATTGACCTGACTTCTATAGAAAAAGTCTTAATATTTTGTTATAATTAAAGAAAATTTTTTTATTGATCTCCTACAGAATATTCTAAAATAGCACCTACATTTAGAAAAAGTGGAATCAAAAGTCACATAATTAAGTTAAATATTAATGTTAAATATTTACAAAATAGTATAAGGTATTCAAAATATCTCTGTATTTGTATGACAGGGTTGGTAGTGGGATAGTTTAGTTTGCTATGTTTCTAAGATACTCCATGGATAAGGCAATGGCACCCCACTCCAGTACTCTTGCCTGGAAAATCCCATGGATGAAGGAGCCTGGTGGGCTGCTGTCCATGGGGTCGCTAAGAGTCGGACACGACTGAGCGACTGAGCGACTTCACTTTCCACTTTCATGCATTGGATAAGGAAATGGCAACCCACTCCAGTGTTCTTGCCTGGAGAATCCCAGGGATGGTGGAGCCTGGTGGGCTGCCATCGTTGGGGTCACACAGAATCGGACATGACTGAAGCGACTTAGGTTAGGTTAAGTTACTCCATATCTCTTTTTATTTCTATTTAACTCCTTTTTTACATAGATAACTAGATTTCTTAGTTTTTCAGTACACATTGTCAGAGCATGTGAAGTGGTCAATAGTAAAATATCCCAAGTTTGATAGCTTTTATTTAAGACAGTCATCAGTACAAGGCAGACATCTCTTAAGTTCAGTGCAAAGAGAAGTAGGATTTAATTCACTTTAGTAACAACATATCCACGGCTGATCACTCGTCCTACAGTCATGGACACCATAGCTCAAGGGAAATACAGTTCCCCAAATATCACAGGCTCTCAAACAAAAATGGGTGTGCTCACTCCAACTGAGGTCTCTTAGGGTTCCATTTTAATCACTTTTAATTGAATATTTATATCTATTTGATTGTTGCACTGCTGTGGTTAAACAAACTTCTTAAAAGTCCAATTATTATTTCATCCCCAAACCTAAAAACCAAGCAAAGAATTCCCATCATTTTCAAAATGAAATTCTAAAACCACTCTAAACCTAACAAGATCCTTTATAATTTGGACTCTGTCAATAGTTAAAGATTTATCTTTCTCTACATTCATATTTCACTCTTTTCTTTAGCCATAGTTAATTCTCATGGCTAATATTAAGATTTCCTTATTTTCTTGAATGGGCTCAATCTCATTTATTTAATTCATACAATTATAATGTTAATTTTGACATAAAATAATATGACAATATTTGATTATACCTTCTTCAGTATGAGTACATTTTAAATTAGATGCCTAAAGTGTGTGTTCCAATACATAACTTTATGTTTAGTAATTTTTATCATAATCTTTGGTTTACTTTTCTTCCTCCTCACTAGAGAGGGTTTCTCAGGTTGTGCAGTGATAAAGAATGCACCTACCAGTGCAGGAGATACAGGAGACATGAGTTGGATCTTTAGGTCGGGAAGATCCCCTGGAGTAGGAAATGGCAACCCACTACAGTATTCTTGCCTGGGAAATCCCATGGATAGAGGAGCCTGGCAAGCTACAGTCCCTGGGGTCACAGAGAGTTGGACATGACTGAGCAAATGAGCACACTCTTCTCTTCTGTTAGTAGGAATCATGTCTTAAGAATTTTTGTGTTTTCTACCTCAGGGTATTTAACATGTTTAATAAATGTTTCTTAAATATGTCTATATAATATTTAAAGTGTTAAGTCAAAGTGTTTGCTGCTCAGTCATGGCCAGCTCTTTGTAATTCCATGGACTGTGTTCACCAGGCTCCTCTGTCCATAGTATTCTCCAGGCAAGAATGTTGGAGTGGGTAGCCATTCCCTTTTCCAGAGAATCTTCTTTTCCCAGGAATTGAACTCAAGTCTTTTGCATTACTAGCAGATTCTTTATCATCTGAGCTACCAGGGAAGCCCATATAATATTTAAAACATTTGTTATAAAGAATCTTATAACCCAACAATAAGAAAAGAAACTACCTGATCTGAAAATGGGCCAGAAACCTTAGACATGCCACCAAAGAAGATATACAGATGGCAAATAGTCATATGGAACAGTGCACCACATCAATGTCATGAGTAAAATACAAATTAAAACAATGAGATACTACTACCTACCTATCAGAATGGCCAAAAGCCAGAACTGACAACATCAAATTCTGACAAGTATGTAGAGGAACAGGAATTCTCATTCATTGTTGTTGGGAATATAATATGGTACAACCACTCTGAAAGATGGTTTAGCAGTTTCTTGCCAAACTAAACATACTATCCAGCAGTCATATTCCTTAGTATTTTCCCCAAAGTTGAAAACTTATAGTCATACAAAAACCTGTTCATGAGTGCTTATAACAACTTTATTCCCAGTTTCCAAAACTTGAAAGCAACTGAGATGGCCTGCCATAAATGAATGGATAAACAGACTGTAGTTCATTCAGAAAATGGATTATTACTCAGTTCTGAAAAGAAATGAGCTATCAAGGCATGAAATGACATTGGAAGCCTGACATGCATATTGCTAAGTGAAATAAGTCAATATTAAAAGGTTACATACTATATTATTCCAACCATATAGCATTCTGGAAGATAAAACTACATGACAGTAAAAGGATCAGTGGTTGCCAGGGGTTAGAAATGAATAAACAGAGTATCGAAGATTGTTTGCGGAGTGAAACTATTCTGTACAATACTATAATGGTAGATACATATCACTTATATATTTGTCCAAATCCATAGAATGTACAAGACCAAGGGAGAAGGCAGGCAGGGAGAAAAGGACAAAGAAAGGGAGGCAAAAAATGGAGAAAGAAAAGAAAAAAGAAGAACAAAAGGAAGGAAGGAAAAAACACTGTGAAGATAGTATAATTGTGGATGATTGTATTATTGCTCCCATCTAGTTTTATCCCTCTTCTCATTAACTAGCTCCTTGTTGCCATGTGAGTACAGTGCTTTCTGTGGGCACTTTTCTTTTCCCCAAAAATATTAATGTTGGCCATTGGTCTGGATTTTGGCAATGGAATATAAACAGATTTTGCCAAAACTTTCTAAAAATGTCACAAAAAAGAAAACCTTGGACAAATATTACTTATAAATATACAAATGTGAAATGAAAAGCAGCAAATAAAAATGCATTGTTGTATAAAAAGAAAAAGTCATCTGACTGAATAATATTTATTGCAGGTAAGCAAATATTTAATACTACCAACGCCTTTCAGTTCAGTTCAGTTCAGTCGTTCAGGCATGTCCAACTCTTTGCAACCCCATGGACTGCAGAATACCAGCCCTCCCTGTTCATCACCAAATCCCAGAGTTCACTCAAACTCATGTCCATTGAGTCGGTGATGCCGTCCAATCATCTCAACCTCTGTTATTCCTTTCTCCTCCCACCTTCAATTTTTTCCAGCATCAGGGTCTTTTCAAATGAGTCAGTTCTTCGCATCAGGTGGCCAAAGTATGGGAGTTTCAGCTTCAACATCAGTCATTCTGATGAATATTCAGGACTGATTCCAATCATCTCATCCTCTGTTATTCCTTTCTCCTCCCACCTTCAATTTTTTCCAGCATCAGGGTCTTTTCAAATGAGTCAGTTCTTCGCATCAGGTGGCCAAAGTATGGGAGTTTCAGCTTCAACATCAGTCATTCTGATGAATATTCAGGACTGATTTCCTTTAGGATGGACTAGTTGGATCTCCTTGCAGTCCAAGAGACTCAAGAGCCTTCTCCAACACCACAGTTCAAAAGCATCAATTCAATAAGCACCAATGGCTTAATATCATTTATTTTATAAATATATGAAAAGATACAAATCATATTATCTCTTTTATATTCACTGAAAATGCATTTAATAAATTTTAATGTTTTAAGGATAAATCTTTAAAAACTAAGAAGAGATGTATACAAATTTAACAGATAAAATATATTGATACTCACAACTGCCAGAAACACACCTAAGAAATTTTTTCAAACAAACAAGGAACAGTAAGTTCCATATTGATTCTATTATTTAACAATGTCCTGATAGTAATAGCCAATATAATTAAGAGTAAACATAAATAAATATAAAAATTAGAGGAA
>SJYT01068359.1:4924-19331 GCA_006410635.1 Cephalophus harveyi | reverse complement strand
TAGCCTTGACTAGACGGACCTTAGTCGGCAAAGTAATGTCTCTGCTTTTAAAAATGCTATCTAGGTTGGACATAACTTTTCTTCCAAGGAGTAAGCGTCTTCTAATTTCATGGCTGCAGTCACCATCAGCAGTGATTTTGGAGCCCAAAAAAACAAAGTCTGGCACTGTTTCCACTGTTTCCCCATCTATTTCCCATGAGGTGATGGGACCAGATGCCATGATCTTCGTTTTCTGAATGTTGAGCTTTAAGCCAACTTTTTCACTCTCCTCTTTCACTTTCATCAAGAGGCCTTTTAGCTCCTCTTCACTTTCTGCCATAAGGGTGGTGTCATCTGCATATCTGAGGTTATTGACTCTCCACAATTTTGTGTGTGTGTGTGTGTGTGTGTGTGTGTGTGTGTGTGGTCCTCATTCTTCAAAACTTTGCCTCATAAATTCCAAAATATCCTATCAAAAATTTAAAAATCAAACTGAGACAAAAAATGTTTACCATTAACTGACTTAAATAACAAGGCAGTTTTTAAAAAGTTAGTGTGTGAGTTTTTTGGTGGTACTTCTGCAGAAGTGGTTCATTGATTTTTTCCTTTTAATATCAATCTTCAAATACTGTGAGACCTCTCATAATATTCTGAATGAATATTCACATAGAGATATGAAACAGAAAATATATCATGGCCTAATATTATGTTTCCATCATGCCTCACCCTTTATCTATGCCCACTTTATGTCTCTTTTAAATCAAGACTCTAGCTTCATAATCAAGTTTACATCTGAAATGTTTATTCTATCTATTATAAATGAGTGCAGATAAAATTTAAGCTAGGTTTTATGAGTAATGTTCTTACCATATGCATAATATACACTTAGCTAATAATGTGCAATATCTTGTGCAATATAAGTTTATATAGGTTTCTTGTGTCATATATTGTCTTTATGTATTACATAAAACTCTATAATAAAGTATCAAAAAATACAGTTGTTGTAAGCAAGGGCTGAATAAATGTTTTCTTGGTTATAATAGTTCTAATTTTATATCATTATTATTAATGATTTCATAAGCACCCAATTATTTCTCCCACCTGAACTGAGAAATGTGCAATTTTTCAAGGCCATAAAAATTTACTGTTGAATTATAACTATACCCATTATCTTAAAATTTAACTTATCCTTAGAGTAACATCACTCTATCTATGACACAAAATCTTTGTATCCTATTTCAATTATAGTAATATTAACCTTTAGTATTAAAAGTTGCTTAAGGTCTTGACCAAACATTTGGCCTTCTAATTTATTCATATTATCTTATTTACATATTTTCTTGCTTATTATTTGTTGGTTATGTGTTTTGTTTTTTGTCCGGGATTAGTTGTAATAAATATCTTCCATAAGATATAGCTTAAAAGAAAAGTTTTTCTTCCCAAGTTTATAGTATTAGTAATTTAAAGCCACAGGGACTAGGACCTACCAATGGTAAGTAGAGTACTACAATATTTAGATTAGAAATTTTGAGAAAACAAGCTTACCAGTATAACATGCATTCAATATTTTGCATTTTGTGAAAACAATTTGAGGGTAAAGGAAACTGATAATGAAAATGCTACTCTATCTATTCTTTATAGTTAAGATTTTCTTGTAAAGATATTGAGTTGTCAAGGCAGCAATCTTACCGACATATTGGTGTTTATACAAAACACATTGTAAGTGAATATTTCATTTCTAAAATTAAGTGAGAAGATAAACAAGAAAATCCTTATTCAAATGCACAATGCTTTATTTTAAAATGGAACAGGTGCTGCACGTGACAATGATCGACCTGTTTATTTCAGACCAACTCTCAGTTAACAAAAAACAAAATACACAAATGTTTAATATGCTTGCTTCAAATGATCAGAAAGCCACTAAAGACCCAAGGATTCATGAGGCCAACATTCTGAATAAAACAGAAAACCAAAGTGTTGAATCAGAATCCTGAAGCTATCTTTTTTCCTGAGGTAATTTCTAATTCAAAGGTAAAATCCAGCAAGCTAAGAATATAAGCAGAAGCAAGGAGTAACAAGTGGGACAGTGGCAGATTCTGAATAAAACAGAAAACCAAAGTGTTGAATCTGAATCTTGAAGCTATCTTTTTTCCTGAGGTAATTTCTAATTCAAAGGTAAAATCCAGCAAGCTAAGAATATAAGCAGAAGCAAGGAGTAACAAGTGGGACAGTGGCAGAAGACTTAGAAGATTCCAAACACTGAGAAGACAAAAATGGGAGTTCAGGCCGGTAAGATGAAAGAATTCTGTGAACATTTTTGGCTTCCTCTTAGCACCTTTCGGCTACATTCTTCAAATGAGGGACAATTATACATAGATAGGACTTTCCTTGTGGCTTAGCTGGTAAAGAATCCACCTGCAATGCAGGAGACCTGGGTTCGATCACTGAGTTGGGATGATCCCCTGGACAAGGGAAAAATCCCCTGGAGAAGGGAAAGGCTACGTTGTTAAATTGCCAACATCCATTGGATCATCGAAAAAGCAAGAGAGTTCCAGAAAAACATCGATTTCTGCTTTATTGACTATGCCAAAGCCTTAGACTGTATGGATCAGTACAAACTGTGGAAACTACTTAAAGAGATGGGAATACCAGACCACCTGACCTGCCTCTTGAGAAATCTGTATGCAGGACAGGAAGCAACAGTTAGAACTGGATATGGAACAATAAACTGGTTCCAAGTAAGGAAAGGAATACATCAAGGAGATCCAACCAGTCCTTTCTAAAGGAGATCAGTCCTGGGTGTTCATTGGAAGGACTGATGCTGAAGCTGAAACTCCAATACTTTGGCCATGACTGAGCAACTGAACTGAAATGAACTGATGGCTGATTCATGTTCAGGTTTAACAGAAAACAACAAAATTCTATAAAGCAATTATCCTTCAATTAAAAAAAAAAATGTTCTTGTGAAACAAGTTATAGATCTCACCAAGGCAGGAATATATACAATAGCAATATTTTATAGATTTTATGCCTCCAAACTCTATGCCATATAACAACTGTTTGTGAAAAAGTAAAAGTGTAAGTCACTCAGTTGTGTCTGACTCTTTGTGAGCCCATAGACTCTGAGAATTCCTCTGAGAATTCCACAGAATTCTCTAGGCAAGAATATTGGAACGAATAGCCACTCCCTTTTCCAAGGGATCTTCCCAACCCAGGGACTGAACCCAGGTTTCCATCATTGCAGGCAGATTCTTTACCACCTGAGCCACCAGAGAATCCCAACAGTTATTTAATTAGTTTTTAGTAAGTTCAGTTAAATATTTTATTGACAATATTAGGAAATATAACTGGGAATTTATTTGATCTAAGCCTCTGAACTGATGATGATGATTCTACCCCTATGCCCCAGTTTATTTCTGTGTCTCAGTATTTCTTAAGTCGCCACCTATTAGCCAAAGCTTCACCCTGCCTGTTTATTGAGAGTTGCCAAGATGCTATTCAAAAAAAGAAAAAAAATCACATACACACACAAAATTAAATGAAACTTTACAATATTGTGAAATTGATTTGGCTCATCTGTGTTATATAGAAGCTCGTCTAAATTTTCTGTATTTTAAAAAATGTTATTACTGTAGATCTGTATTAACACTGATTTTGACATCAGAAAATACTAATTCTGGATTCACACTTTCAAATGTTAATGGTGACAAGATGTTTTTATAATCTTTATGCCAATATAAAGATCACAGTTTTATTATCTATGAATTTGAGGTAGCAAACATTTGTTTCATAATGAAATTATATCATATTGTAAAAATTGAAAATATTTAAAAATAATTGGATATAATAATTTTATAAAATATGATGTGTAGAATGACTGCTATTTTCACATGAATTCATCATTTCTTAATTGGACCCTTTAGAGCTCTCTCAAAGTAATTTTTGATTTTGTGCTTTTTCTGTTGACATTTTTTTAAAGTTTGGTTTGATCTATGGTTGAAAGGAATGTCCTTTGTAAGTGTAAGGGACTAGTAAATTAGCTAGATAATGTGGTCAGATTCTCTCACCCAAGGTCGTCTTGCTCTCGCCCCATGTTTTGTAAATACATGGTTATGTAACAGCTGAGATCGCTTATAGCACTGTACATACACATCACGATGTACCCACTTGGCCACAGGGCTACTTCTGTTCTGGAAGCATATACAAACTCCACCCGAAAAAGCCCTTGAGGCTACATTATGGCTGATGAGGCTGGACTGTGCTTGTGAGGCTGTGTCATGACTGTGTCTGCTGGGTCAACCATGAGAGGAGAGGCTACAGCACGTCTGCTGCTGTGGCTGCTGTGCCAGTCAGGAGTGAATGAACTTGTTTGCAGTTCCTATGATTCCTTGAGTTTTCTTCCAACCACCCTGCTCATGCCTTGGCTACCGTGGATTCAAACTACAGTGTGCACAATGAGAAACAGTGAAACAGCTGGCACGGTCACCAGGATCCCCAGCAGGTAGAGGAGCCTGAGTACTTTCCTGGTGGCTCAGACTGTAAAGAATCTGCCTGCAATGAGGGAGACCTGGGTTTGATCGCTGGGTTGGGAAGGTCCCCTGGAGGAGGGCATGGCAACCCACTCCAGTATACTTGTCTGGAGAATCTCCATGGATAGAGGAACCTGCAGGGCTGCAGTTCATGGGGTCACAAAGCATCAGACATGACTGAGTTAGTCGACTAAGCACAGCACAGAACAGCACAGAGGAGCCTGAGGCTCCAATGGATGGAGGAAGCCAGTGGCCACCGTATTGCATATGGTACCAGGTGGCTGCAAGTCCTCTCTGTGTGAGCCTCCATGGAAGACTGGGAGACAATGGACAGGTCACTGGATAGCAATGAAAAGCTGTTACAGGTGGGAAGTTCCTGTTTCCCAAACAAGGTGACATGGACTGCCGCTGGCATCCTGGGGTGAATTTTCCTGACTGCTCTGAAGCTGAATACAGATAGTGTCCTACACGATGCAGTGCAGGTGAGCTATGTGCAGAGATGCTTGGAAGAACTAGAGCAATATACATTGGTGTTAGAGCAAGAACTCTGTGGCCTTGAAGAACCAGCATCTCTGATGGCAAGGTGGTAGGTGATGGTGATGATGAATATTATGAGAATAAGAATGATGAATGTTATGAGACTGGGTCCCTGCTGGGCAGCGAGGTCCATTATACAACAGAAAGGGAAGCAAGAGCAGCCTAAGGCCCAGGGGTGGCATCCTTAAGGGGCCCCCAATGTGAGTGAGTTCACAAATTATTCACAATATACTCAGGCAGAGTTGGTCAACTTGGGTAAACAAAGGAAACCCTTGGCAACAGGACTTTTGAGACTGGGACACAGGGGTGGATGGTATCATTTATTCTAGTGATGAAACAGAATGGTTGGTATCTATAACCACTCACCCCTCATCGAAACAAAGTTTGCAGAATGCTAGGCAACTCATGGAGGGCACACCTAACTAAACATACACCCCCATGGAATGTATTAACGCTCCCATCGGCACCATGTGGGTGAACGTAGGATAGCTCCTGGATACTGTGAGTAAATGGCATACCTATGCTGAGTGGGCCCAGGCTGTGAGAGAACTGGGCATGAAACAGTCAATATTTAATCCAAATACCTGAGGTCCAGATGATAAGCATTTTATGGGTGGCATGTTACGTCATTTTGAACAATGCCCCATCCACCACTTCTCGATGCCTGAATGCTATTCTTGCACTCTATGTGGGGTGCCCCATTCTATGAAGTGACCTCAATGCTGGCTAACTTGGCAGCAGGCAAAAGATGTCAGGAGTGTGAGGATATAAAAGGGGCCAGGCTGGGAAAGGCCCCATCCAGGTGATGAGAATGTAAATATGGGCTAATTTGTTGGCAGTGGGAGTGACAGAAATAAAATAGTCAGACCACCCAGTGCTCTGCTGCTAGAGCTATAGAGGCAACTGAGATGGTAGCAGCAGTTTAGCAGGTTTGTGAAGTACCCACAGCAAGAGATAAGGGCAGTTCAGCTAGAAGATTACGTGATGCCCAAGGATATTCCTTTAGAAGCCCTTTTTCACCTTGAATAGGGCTCAGACTAAGGTGCACACCTGAAGAACCCAAGCAGGGACCAGAGACCCCATGTAGACCTTGAAATTCACTGGTCTCTAGCTAATGCACAGAGAGTAATGGCCCTGGTTGACACCGATGCCAAATGCAGCCTTGTTTACAGCAGGTGGTAGCAGTTTCCAGGTCCTAGTGCATACATTGTTGGCTACAGTGGCCAAATGGTTAAGATTTAGGCTGTAGCCTAGATTTACAACAGTGTGCTGCAAAATCTGGCTCCTATGATGTAGATTTAGGCTGCGTCCTATGCTGTAGATTTAGAACATCATGAAAGCATTTGGAATCTTGTGGGTGGGCTGTGAACACTGCAAAAATTCGCTCCTTGGGCCTGGCAACTGTGAGGGATTTTGTGGGGTTTCCCAGGTGGCACTAGTGGTAGAGAATCTACCAGCCAATGCAGAAGACATAAGAGATGCGGGTTTGATCCCTGGGTTGGGTAGATTCCCTGGAGAAGGGTATGGCAATCCACTCCAATATTTTTGCCTGGAGACCATGGACAGAGGAGCCTGGCAGGCTACAGTCCATAGGGTTGCAAAGAGGCAGACACGACTGAAGTGACTTAACACACAGGCAATAAAAACCTGCAGGGGTAGAATTGCTCCTGTGGAGGCTCTCCTGCAATTTCACAAGAAGTGATAATGGACTGGACTTGGCCATGGAAGATAAAGTCACTCCACATGTGGTGAGTGGCTGTTCCTGCTCCATAGGGCAAGACTGCAACATGAGTTCCAACTGATACCTGACATTAGGTTTTATTACGCATTGGGGATGTAAATGTCTGTAGCAACTGCTGTTGGAAGACATAAATCCAAGGATCAGCGTTAATCACCAAGGGAAGATTGTAGAAGATGGCTTGTGCATAGATTGTGAGGCAAGAGATCCCGAAGTGGTAGAATGCTGGGAAAGAGCAAATTAGCCAAGATGGTGTGGTCAGGCTCTCTCACCCCGCGTCCTCTTACTCTCGCCCCAGGTTTTGCAAATACATGGTTATACAACAGCTGAGAGCGCGGACAGCACTGAGCATGTGCATCGCGATGTACGCATTTGGCAACAGGCCACTTTTGTTCTGCACGTTATGGTTGTGTTATGGCGGTGAGGCCGTATTCTGACTGTGCTCGCTGGGTCAACCATGGGAGAAGATAATACAATGTGTCTGCTACTAGAGCTGCTGTGCCAGACACGAGAGAATAAACGCGCATGGAGTTCCTTTGCCTCCTTGAGTTTTCTTCCAGCTTCCCTGCTCGCGCTCTGTCTACAATGGGTTCAAGGAACAGTGTACACAGTCAGGAACAGTGAGACAGTAAGTAACTTCCTTTCTCTAATGACTTCTTAGTAGGAATGTTAAGCTGATATTAAACTCATAAAATTAGTATAAATCATTTTTTTAATATGGAGAATGGTTTACTACTCTAAAGTCATAATCATAAATATTTTATTTTTGATAAAGACATATTTGCAACGTCCTAAGGATGCAGAATAAGAAGCTTATGAAAATTTTATGAAATGTTGTTTGACCAAATTTTTAAATTATCACAAGTTTATTTCTGCTACCAAATAAAGGCATTTCAAAATTATTACAAAAGCTGTTTTACACTTTATCAAACTGCCAAAAAAATACCAGTGCTTCATAAACTCTTTTCACTGCAGCCATTCACATCAGTTATTTCAGGAAAATTTGTGGTTCTGTAAGAGTAAAGAATTTTAAATTTAGAGACTAGTTGAAAACATTTTCTAATTTAGAAATAGGTGATGGAATATCTTAATATCTTGCCCACAAGTAGTCAGTTTCCATTTAATTTTCAAGTACATACCAATCACATAATAACTTTATTAAATATGGATTTTATTATTCAGTATTCTTGGTCATATTTATTATCATATTGAATATTTTGATAGAAATGTTTAAAATTGAACTGGTAGTAAAATGGAAACAGCTTAATTTCTAAGACGTAGAATGTTAGACTTCAGTCATATAATTCATGTACATGAATTATATGACTGAAGTCTAACATTCTACGTCTTAGAAATTAAGCTGTTTCCATTTTACTACCAGTTCAATTTTAAACATTTCTATCAAAATATTCAATATGATAATAAATATGACCAAGAATACTGAAGGTGTTTTTCAGACAACAAAAGCAGTTTATATTATGTGATTGCTAGAGTAATTGGCATTGTGTTCTAGAAAGAAATCTTAAAGATTATTCAATTGAGTTTTATATTACATGTCATATATAACATTGGTCCACATCTGACCAAATGAATATAGAAAAATGCTATTTAGTGTACTTCCCAGTAGAAATATACATTTTACATTATTATTTTTAACATTTTATGCAAATGTGTTTAACTTTGCTTCTTTGAGCATTTCATGCATTTATATATGCATAATGCAGTTTTTAGTTTCATATCCTCATATCCATATATAATTATCTTCCTTTTTTTGGTCTGAAAGATTTTTTTTTTCTCTTCTTCAACCAAGGCATGCATCTGCTTTTGGAGATAGTGGTGGTAGTTGTGATAGTGATGTACGGTCATAAAATAGGGCTTATCATATAGGAATCATCAAAGATCAATGCCGAGTTAACATTCAGCTTCTGGAACATCAAAATATGATTTTTTATGATAGAAAATAATCTTGAACCTCAGATTATTCTATCAAGAGACAAAGAACTTTTTTTTTTTTTTTAATACACACTGAGCATGTCATGGTCCAACCTGGATTAATTACTGTGTGAATTTTTCTGAAAAATACAGAAGATGATACCTATGTATGTTTATAAGTAAATCATTTCTATGGTAGGAGGGCACAATATAGAGAGAAAGAGGAAGAGGCAAGAAGAGAGAAAAATAATCAGAAATGTGTGTTTTTTTCTTCTCTGAACTTTCACCTTGGCAGAGATTCTTAAATTATTTGAGGTAACTACCCAGGATAGTTTATCTGCTCCTCTGTGTGGGCATCTGGGACAGGATTCTACTGTGAAAGTGGCATTTCCAATGTTAAATATCCAGCTCTAATTAGGAAGTGATCAGAAACATGATTAAAAAAGGGGATGATCTAAGTCAACTCAGGCCTCATGTGTTATGGATAATAAGCTAATAGTTCACCTGCTATCAGTCCTGCCCTGAGGGGGAAAAATGATTTTTGAAAGCGTCTAAGGTAGGGTATCAGTGTGAAATAATAAGAGAGGCTTAGAGATCAGAAATTGTATTGGACTTAAAGGAAGAAGAGTCAGCACAGAAATATTACAGTGCCTCCTGGGATCTTTTCTTACTGCAAAGTAAGGATCACTGATTGACTCTCCTGAGCTCAGCTCAGGATGTGTCCTGACCATACAGATTAGGATATTATGGGTGTTCTTTTGGAGGCTCTATGCTGACCTATGTACAATGAAGGACCCTCCAAAGAGGAAGGCCACCCAAACTTTTGGCCCCTCCCTGCAGTAGCCTATACACAGTGATTGGTCATGTTTGGATATAGAGGTTAAACTTCTACTTCCTAATTCAGGCTATCTCTGTAGTGTGTGTTGAAAGCCTAAGTAAGAAATAAAAGTACTTTAGAAGATGGGAGTGAAACCAAACAAAGATTTGGAACCTGAAACAACTTTGTGAATATACTAAAATTACTGGATGATACAGTTAATAAGATGGAAATTATAGCTCAACTTTAAAAATAGTATGTCTGAAGAAGATGAGATAACCAATGGTTGAACTGAGAACAGTGAGTCTGGAAGCAGCATTAATAAATGGGAAAGGGAGGTGGTTAAGACAGCAAGCATCACTGATCATTGCAAGTAAGTCAAGAGCATATGACTGATAATTGATGTATCAAGAAAAACGAGCTCATAAATATGGAGAACAGATTGGTGGTTGTGGAATATGAACAGAGGAAAGAGATTGGAGGTGGGTGAAAGGAGTGAGGAGGATCCAAACATACATGAAATAAAGACATCATGGGAAGGTTATGTATTACATGGTGATGATAGTTAACAGTATTGTATATTTGAAAGTTGCTAAAATAATATATCTTAAAAGCTTTCATTATAAGGGAAAATTAATTATGTAAAGTGATAGATATAAACTAGACTTATCATGTGATCATTTTGCAACATATGACGATATCAAATTATTATGTTGTACACCTGAAACTAATATAAAGTTACATATCGGTTGTATTTCTGTTAAAAAATTAATAATTAGAAACAAAAGGCACACACTTTGCCTTATAACTACTTCTATGGATTTGGTGGAATATAAATTTAAATCTTTTTTTTCTTCTGGCATTATGAGAGAAACTATGGCCTGAAATAGGAAAGAAAAGGACTTAATTACTTTTCTTAAGAGATCTATTTATAAAACTGGTAGTATTTACAGCTGAAATTCTTTATCATTGACATGGTCTGCCAATGACCAACAAATGCCCAACTACTTCCCATGTGATTCTACCTCACTTTGAAACAGAATTATAATAAATCTATTTACACTTGTCTTGTGCTTTTCTTCTTGTGTCACCCCACAGGTAAGTTTTTGAAACTCAAAAGATAGTTTTCCAGAAACTCTATAGATTTTTGTGTAGATGCATAAAACTGGACCTAGAGCTAGGACTTGACAAATAGAACTGAAACCAATTACTGCAAGTATAAAACAAGTGTTTGTAAGATGTGCCCTTAGGGATTAAATTGGATTAGATTGGATTTTGAGAGTGGGCTCTTATTACAGTAAATCTTTAAATAGTTAATAAAACTAGGCAAGTACCGGGACTTAACACCAGGGCGAACACGTTGAAGTCATTTTATTTCCTTAAATTTTTAAGTCACATTTGTCATTTAAGTCAGGATTAATTCATCATGGAATTATATTTACATTTCCTGTAAAATGCATAAGGCCACAGAATGGAGAAACAAGGCATAAAGTTCTTATTTTGACATTTATTTTGGTTGACAATTTTAAGACTTCATTCACTTACCCAAAATATTGAGCAATAACAGTTTCAGAGACTATAATATAAAAATGTCACGTTCCTTTCTTTTCAAGGAATCATAGAATTATACAGAAGGCAAATAAACCAATAATCACAATGTGTTAATCTGTACTATTTTTAGAATACACTTTGCTGAATTTAAATCTTAGCAGCCTGCTTAGTTTTGAAGGCAATGGGGAGCATTTGAAGATGTTTACAAGGATGTGATTATAATTATGGAACATGGCACCCATTGCCTACTAAATAGATTTAAAACTCCTTAGCATATTGTAATTGTCATTTATGATCTGTTCCCTCATCTCCCATTCACATTTTCCCAGCTGTGTATTCTTTCCCATGCAGGGAATTATTTTTCTTGTTTTAATGTGTTTGTGTAAACTGTCTGTCCTGCTCTGTTACTTTCTCCTCTTCTGCAAGAATCAGTGAAGCCCAACTCCTACTCATTCATCCAGACTAAACTCATATGTCATCTCTTTAGAAAAGCCTTTCCTGACTCCATTGTTTCTGCCTGCTTTGCCAAGCTTAGTGAGTCACTCCCAAATCTGGTCCCACAGAACTTGGGACATATTACTATCAACACTCATCACATAGCCCTGTAATTACTGTATCACATGTCAAACTCAACAGACTGTGAGACAAAGACTTTTATTAATCTTTTTGTCAAAACATATCAAAAACACAGGCACTCAGAAATACTTTTGGAATATGGAAGAGAAAAAAATACACATATTTTGCATCTTTGTTTACAGTATTACATTACAATACCATGAATTTGCGTTGTGTTCCATAAGCAGCAGCAGGCCATGGGGACTTATAAACAGATTTGTAATGTATCAGATTTGTGAATTCATTATTCTAGTAATGAGATGTGAAAGTGGGGTAAGAACATTTGTCAGACACTGATTGAAAAAGTAGATGCTGTCAAATCAAGTTATTTAGTCCAGGAATTCCCTTATTCCCCTTACAAACCTGCATGATCTTTCAAATAGTGTGACTTTCTATTCAGCCAAGGATGCAGCATATATGCAGAGGAATAACTGGACCAGGAAACCTTAAGTAGTTACCATGTTAGGTCCTTGAATGCCTCTCTCCACCCATAATTTCTCTGTTATCCCATTTTTTCTCCTGGGGCCTCCTTCCTGCTGATAAATGAGCAACCACAATGATAATATCATACACAGCAAGGAAATTCCAAGATTTTGTTCCAAAGCCCCAGGCAGCAACTTTTCTGAGCAGTATATGCCAACGACTCCTCAATGTTAAGTATTTTAACTATCACTCCTGGTTATATAAGTAATTCTGACAACATGACACTGTATTGGGGGCAACAGCTTTGTATATGTTAGGTTATTGTAATACACAAGAAAGCGACAATAACCAAACTGACACATCAAATGAGGTGGAGACTGTAGAGTTAGAAATGAGATGCAATTCCAGGGAGAGAAAAAGGTGCTAAATGTCCCAAACTTAAGGACAAAATACTAGGTTCAGAATGAGGCAGGAACTTAGTTAATAAGAATGGGATATAATATGTCTTGATAGGTTAGCAACTTATTGTCTGAATCTTAAAATGTCAGGATAAAGTTCCAAAAATAATCCTAAATTTAGATATGGTCCTTGAATATGAAGTGGGTGTAACTCTATACATATGGGATGAAGTATCAAACTGCTTTGGGAACAGTAAGATGAGGGTATAAAATCCCAAGCAAATTATGACAGTGATCTCATGAGAAGAAATTTAATATCCATTTGTACATTTGTAGATATAAAAACAAACTACTTCTGTTGTAGAAGTCAGTAAAAGAAAAAAAAAATATTATCCTAGCTAAAGGGGTTATGATTGCCCTTTCAAATAACCAAATACATAAGTTTTTTAAATATTTATTATTTGACCAAGAGAGAGAATTTCACATGCAATATCTGAGCTGAATAATAAACTATCTAGTATTAAATATTAGACATGTTTTAGCATGATTCCTTCTTTTATTTCCTTTTTTTTAATGGGCTTCCCTGGTGCCTCAGAGGTAAATAATTTGCCCGCAATTGCAGGAGACCTGGGTTCAATCCCTGGGCCACCCAATCCAGTGTTCTTGCCTGGAGAATTCCATGGACAGATGAGCCTGGCGGGCTACAGTGAATGATTTAATATAACTGATATCTCTATTCTAGTCATCAGTTCAGTTCAGTTCAGTCGCTCAGTAGTGTCTGACTCTCTGTGACCCCATGAATCACAGCACGCCAGGCCTCTCTCTCCATCACCAACTCCCGGAGTTCACTCAGATTCACATGCACTGAGTCAGTGATGCCATCCAGCCATCTCAAGATTTCTCAAGAGGCAGGTCAGGTGGTCTGGTATTCCTATCTCTTTCAGAATTATCCACAGTTTATTGTGATCCACACAGTCAAAGGCTTTGGCATAGTCAATAAAGCAGAAGTAGATGTTTTTCTGGAACTCTCTTGCTTTTTCTATGATCCAGCGGATGTTGGCAATTTGATCTCTGGTTCCTCTGCTTTTTCTAAAACCAGCTTGAACATCAGGGAGTTCACGGTTCATGTATTGCTGAAGCCTGGCTTGGAGAATTTTGACTTTACTAGCATGTGAGATGAGTGCAATCGTGCGGTAGTTTGAGCATTCTTTGGCATTGCCTTTCTTTATGATTGGAATGCAAACTGACCTTTTCCAGTCCTGTGGCCACTGCTGAGTTTTCCAAATTTGCTGACTCGATGGACGCAAGTCTGAGTGAACTCCGGGAGTTGGTGATGGACAGGGAGGCCTGGCGTGCTGCAATTCATGGGGTCACAGAGAGTCGGACATGACTGAGTGACTGAACTGAACTGAACTGAACCATTGAAAAGTTTCTCCAGCCCTGCTTGGAATCCTCAAGTGGTTATTTTAGAAATAGGGAGGTTTAGGGAGATGTGTATAAGAGACAGGAGTAAAGAATTTTAAATTTAGAGACTAGTTGAAAACATTTTCTAATTTAGAAATAGGTGATGGAATATCTTAATATCTTGCCCACAAGTAGTCAGTTTCCATTTAATTTTCAAGTACATACCAATCACATAATAACTTTATTAAATATGGATTTTATTTTATAAAACATACCAAATGAATAATAATATTTTAGTTCTAGTTCATCAACAGTTTGGCATTCAATCCATGACTCTCCAAAATTGCCTGTCTAAAATGATATTTTGTTTAATCCGTTACACTAAGGCTCTTCATAGTACACAATATCCAATAAGGAATATAAAACATCACTGCTAGACTTAGTAAATAATTACACAGAATTTTAATAATCATTAAGATAATTT